>UELX01002120.1:0-34498 GCA_900480035.1 Eupelmus urozonus
ATATATATGGACGAGTGCCTGAACGATATATCAGCAATATATAGAAATAGTAAGCCAATCCATGTCCGATGTATCGCCCAATGTATCTACGATGTTTCATAGGATTAGCAATCTGCACATCCGATACTCTCTATCAAAATAATTAAAAAAATATTATATTAGATTGTAAGAAATTCAATGTATCAAATTTATAATTAATATATCTATAATCAAATTTTATTTCAACTTACTTATATATTCTAAAGTTAAAAAATTTATCGTTTTGATTAAAACATTCTATCATTTCGAGTGTTTTTAAATACATTTTGCTGATTCTATACTGTTTGTTATCCAAAAAGGAATTATGAAAGTTAAAAAAATCTATTTTTAGGAAGTTTTTCTTTCTATTCCATTCTTTAGAAATCAAAAATATTGAAAAATAAGTTGAATATAGTATTTCATGTAATATAATAATAAATTACTATTATTATTTTTTAATTTATGAAGGTGAATAGGATTGGGATAATTTAAAATGCGAGAAACTTAAAATTTACAAATAATCTTCTTTATTTATACATAAAATAATCATAGCTTAACATTAACATTATATCTACAAGTAAGAATCCGGTAAAAAATCTCTTCAAATACAAGTGCTCTGGTAATTGTCAAGATTCGCTTATAAATATATTTACAACCTTAAAAATTACTCGAATCCTCACGCACAAGAAAAACCACCGTCCGTACATTCAACCATACGAACGAACCCTCCCACGCAAACAAAAATATTTTTCAAAACCTCTTCTTCGCCCATTCTCCGCTTAGAAAACGTCTTTTAACAGAGAAAGCAGAAAAAGATCGAGAAAATTCATCTTTCGCGTGCCGATACAACTTTACACACTCGACCTGCTTCGAAAGGTCGTTTTTGCGCGGCTTGGCGCGCGGTCGCGTTCAAATAAATAAGTGGGCGTCGATTTATATTTTACACAGAGCAGCGTCGCGCCGCTAATGTACACACGCACTCGGTTATGAGAGTCTTTTTATCTCCCGATTCAGGGGAGCAGAGCCATTAGGATGGTTAGAGTTACGGCGAGGAATGATGAAACTATTGTCGAGCTCGACGAGCCGTAAGCTGCCTGGTACTCCTGGCAGCGCGTGCTGTTGTCCTCTGGTAGGGCTGTGAAGTTGGGGAACATTTGGATGGAGGCGGCCTGGAAATAAAATTTATTGTTTTAGTATGCTATAGTGTTAATGTGCATGATGCTTATTGATATTGAGTGGGTTCACAGTTTTAGAATGTTCGATTTAAATGCTGGTGTATTGAGCGTTAAGTAATCAAACACGCAATTATTTAACAACTGTTTTCTTGAATTTATTGTTACATTAGATCGTTAAATTTTAAGTAGTATAAATCTAACTAAAAACTTCTACTATTTCTCAAGATAAATTTTTAAATTTTCTAATTTTATTTATCAATTATAAGTGACAAGTGATTTGAAAATTTACCTGTGGTATTTTATCCTCCCTTGTCCTGCAGAATGTCACGTGCTTTCCATAATACAAATTCATCTCGATTGACTTCGAGAGAGCAGTATCATTCCACGGAAGAGCGGACATATGGTCTGACAATGAGTGATCTGAAAGTACAAATTTAATTATTATCTACAATTTTTAAACATAAGCTAATAAAAATGAAATTGCTATTCAAAAATTGATATGCTTACCTTTGAACTCATCAGGTTTCTCTATGACGAGTCTCGTAAAAATGTCATCATAATCGATGTAGTCACCCTTAGATATAAGAGCCGACTTGGCCTGCCTAATGATGTCGATATCGATGTCGTCGTTCGATCTTAAATTGGGATAGAGCGGCGAATGGTGATTTGGTGATATTGGTAACGTGACAGTTTCCGTCCTGCAAATAAAAATCATCAGCCCCGATTAACAACCTCATCCACTATTTCCACCACAACCTTCTATACTACCAAAAAACCATATACTTACGTTGTCGACAAAAACAGCTTCTCAACCTGCTCCATAGTAACCCCCTTAAAGCTCTGTACGTTCAGCGCATTAAAGAACTCCTTAACGGGTGTCATACTATAACAGGCGGCGAGTGGTGTCCTAGGGTAGTGTACAACAAAAGCCAAGCACATCTCCTGGGAGGCAGCGTAGCCACCGAATGTAGGCTTGCCGCGCTCGCGCGTGTCGTAGACGCATTCGGTAACCAGCTCGTCTCCTGGTAGGATTTTGGCCTCGCGGTCTAGTGTATGGGACTGCTGGTAGTCGAAGTCGAATCGGTTGTCTTGGACGATGGGAGGCAGTTCGCGGCCGTTGCGGATGTGTCTGAGGCTGAGTCTGCGGCCGGCCAGGTGCGAGTGCAGGACCACCGAGACTACGTTGATGCCGTCTTTGTCGAACATCTGGAATGGAGAGGCGGAAGTTTAGTTAATTGGGTGTGTGGTGGTTATATTGTTATGTATGAATTGGAGAATATTAACATTTTTAAATAAATTGTGTAAATTATATTAAAAATGAAGTTTCTTTAAAATTTGTTTATAAAAAATTATGTATGCTTTTTCCCAACCGAACATCAGCATTTCTCTTCCAGCAGTCACAAAAACTCAAAAAATTCTCCCTTCAAAAAGACAGAGCCTCCATACCTTATTCGTACACTGAGGCGTACAATAACCAGCGGTCGCGTACTCCTTCTGCCTCGGCGGTATCATATGCAGCGGACTAACCGCCACACCAGCCACCAGAATTCCCGCCTCCATCTTCCTTACATTAGGCGTAAGATGCAGCCTGACACCACTACTATCGATCACCTCCCTACCCAGCTTATTGTTATAATGCACTTCAAGCATGTAGTAGGAGTGCTCGAGATGTTCAGCCACGGGTAGGCCCACGTGTTCAGGTAGCCACTCTCCCCGGCTACCTCGGGCCCAGGCGAGTACAGGTTGCAGGCAGCTGTCCCACTCTTTGGGCATGGTAGGGCTGTAGCAGTGCGCGCCTGCGAGGCGTGAATGTTCGGCTAGGATTGGCTGGGTGGAAGCGCACTCGTACAGGATCACGTGGTGCACCAGGGCCTCGTTCGCCTTTTCCACGAGGGGTGTGTACTAAAAAAATTGTGAATTTTTAGATTTTGTTTTTGGTTTGATGGATTGGTGGAGGTTGGATGTTATGTGGGATTTGGATAAAGGTAAAAGTGATGAATTAAATGCGATTGGAATTTACTTCTTTTCAATTTGGGTAGTAAAGTTATTTATTGTTTCAAAGTTTCAAACGAAAATTTTAAAATATTACGTAAAGGAAAAATTATCATTTGGTTCGTAGATATTAGCCGAATAATTTTAAAGCAAATTAATACATCGTCTGAGAAAAAACAGTTCGAATGACTGTCTTTGATTAAAACATTAATAGAAGCGAACAACACGTAATTCACTTAATGAGATGCAAGCATGCAAAACATTTTAAAGTCCCAACTTCTCGAAATAAACCGATCTCTATTAAAATTCACAAGAAGTTGCGAGAAACGATTGATAGTCGTAAAACAACAGGATCGCTGTGACATCATCCGTGGGAACGAAAACTTTGATTCTCGCCTATACTCGAACGTCGAAGCGTATACGCGACTTCCGCCTAACTCGGTGATTGGATTCGAACGTGCGTCGAATAGCAGCGAACGAGTTTATATTATATAAAAGGCCAGAAACACGTATGATCAATTTGTCATTTACAGTTGTGTAAGATTGACTCACCCCAATCATGTGATGCTTGCGGTGCAGCTTCGGCGCCTTGAAGATTTTGCACCAGTAGACGGTGTCCGTCGAGTTGGTAACGGTAAACTGAAAAAAATATTTTTTATGAAATGCGTAAAATTAAATTTCATTTTTAATCTATTTTTATTTCTTTTGAATTAGATAGAATTTTAACGAGTAATCTTACTTTTTTTTCAATAATTATAAAAAAGGTTTAAGCAAACATTGCCAAAAAAGCCGAGAATACAAATTAAAATTAATTAATCGAAAAATATAATTAATTATATTAAAAAAAAAGTCTCCAACAATATACAATCTTAATCATTTCATACCTGGCTCAGCTTGACGTCCCATTTAATCATATCCGGATCGTCGAGGGCCGGCGGCTGATGGGGCGCCGCAGCCTTAAGCCTCAGCGCCCTACCTCCGCGCTTCTCACCGTGGAACCTGGCGGCGTTCAGCTCCGGATCGGTTTGATGCAATGCCCACAGTACTCGGATTGTGTCGCCCTAGGGGACAAAAAAAAAGGAAAACGCGTTGAGTGCGACGGCTTAAAAGGGTTAGGGCTTAGGAAGCGATGATTGTCCTTTAATTTTTTTCTTCCCCGTGGGAGAGGATTTTCACTTTGTTGGAGGATTGTTCGGAGGATTTGTCTGTTTAAAGAGAAAGTTTTGACAGTTTTTTTTGTAGGGGTGGATGAGGTTTGATGAATATTGAATGCGGTTGGGGATTTTGATTCATGCTGTTTGCTTTAGATGCCAGTATAGAGTTTTTATTTTACGGTGTTTAAAATTTTATTTTATGTGATTAAACTTTAATATATTAGAAATTATTGTTTTTTTTATGACTATATAAACTTTAAATATTACGAAATCTCATTTAATTTTAACTTCTATAAATGTCTTATTTTAATATTTGATTGCATTATATTTTGTAATTTTATCATTTCCCTTCATTATTTGCTTTTTATCTTTTAATTTAATTTAATTTCAGCATCAACACACATTTCTAAAACCATTTTTTATTACCTTAGCCGCATGTCCGAATCTTAATGAACCCGCGCAGAAATAAAATTTCATTGTGTGCTCCAAACGAGCAATTCGACCAAAGCGAACCTTAAAGGAGAGCGACCAAGAAATCGGATAGAATTAAGGAATTGAAAATAAAGAAAAAAATATGAGCGGGCGGGCCGCTACTCGATCCTCTCGATTAGAAATATTTTAATGGCTTTCGTCGGCGCATGCCGCAACCCGAGAATTCTTTTATGCGCGCGCGGTACCTCTGAAATACAATCGAGCATTACAACAGTATAAATTTACGGTTTTAAGCTGTACGGGGGGTGACGCGAAAAATTTCAGCGAATTTTAAGAGGCATTGCGTGGATGGTGGAAATAGTTTTTTTTTTGTAGCAGTGGGTGTTATATATGTTGACTGTTTTAAAGGATAGAATATAGCTCTTTTCTTTATAATGAATTTCTGGAAGTGCTTTAACATCTGTTGGGAAATATACATGTGGTATAGCTGCTGTGGAACTCGGTTTTGTGTGAGACGAACATCTGTTACCGGAAAAGTTCTGTTTTCTTTGTAACGTTTGCGGTTCGTTAATATGTTAATTAAAGAGAGAACTAAAAAATGTTAGAATGTAAATTAAATGTCAGCGTTCAAAAATAATCTGTTTATAGCTTTATAATTAACAAATAATAACGTAAGCTCATAAATATTACGTAAATTATTTTTTATTAGAAAGGCTTTATCTTTTCCTTATTGGTATATACGCAATTATTAAATTTTAAAAGAAAATTTCAAAGAATTTATTTAACGAATAGATACACACTTTTATTTCCTTCTAACAAAATCAACTCATAACCATTCTTCCATAAAGACAGCTAAACGCGGGCGTACACCTCAAGCTCAATTACTCGCAGGCCAGCATTAAACTTTTTACAAAGTAAATAAAGACCGAAACCCACAATTTTCGATTAAGCAATTTTTCAACGAGGAATGTCATTTAATTACAAAGGATGACACGTTCCACGATTCCGCCTTTGTGCGCGGGGCGCCGCGGCATCCTTTGAACTTTCAAGGGACATTCGAGAGCCTCCGAACTGAAGAAAAACGAGGGGGCGTATCGTTTTTTGGATCGTGCTCACGTACCCCTAGTAATCTGTTTTCGTTTCGGCTTAACGGTGCACCCGCTATTCGATGGGTATGGGACTGTGATCTAGGACGGTTTGGTTGTTTCTAGCATTTTTAAGTTTTCGTTTTTGAATATTTAGTTTAGGGATGGTTTGGTTATTAAAATTTTTTATATATAAGCAAAACATAATTATTAATTTTAGTAATTGTTTCATTAAAGGGTTTAGTTTATTTAACGTAAACGTTTTGTACTTCACATAAACAAAGAAAAACAGAGATTTGCATAATATTTATACACCAAGGCAATATTACACGCTCGTTAAGCTGCAGGAATCTTCAGAAAATACCATTTACATAAATACTTTTAAAAGCACAAATTTTAAATACCACCCACTAAAATAAAAAAAAACCCTTCCCACCATCATCTCATAAACGCGCAAAATAATTTATATTACTCCCAAGCTCGCAAAAACATTTAACGCGAAATCCAAAGCGAAAGTACACACGCGCATTATCTTGAAAAAGCATCGACTCACCGTGAGGCTGCGGTCCTGAGGATCGCAGGTCTGCCACCTCCTCGTAAAAGTGACGACCGTGTGGGTGTCGTTTTGAGAGCCTTGGATCAAGTGGACGTCCTGCGACGCGTCCGTCTCCGGGGCTGCATTGGCGCTCTCCACTCCGTGAGAATCCTGGAAAAACAGACGGACGTTCCCATGTGAATGCGGGTTTCTTTTTTTTCTCTCTTTTCTCGGTGCGCACTGCTGAGTTGCAGCGCGCGTTCTGTGTATTTTCGAAAGTTTTTTTTTTCTGTGGTTCTTGAGTTGTGTGTTGAAATGTGTTGCACGGATGTTGGAGAGGAGTGTGATTGTTTTAGAGTGGATAGATTATTAATGTATTATTGAATATTTATTAAGTTAGGGGTGCGGTTGGATGTAGTGAAATATATAATGGTGTTCTTGCACTAAATTACTTAACTTTTTTGTAACGTGATAAAGGTTTCACAAAATAAAATTATTTTTATATAGTATTTTTCATTATATCTGAGCAATTTTCTAAAAAGTCACTGACAGCCAATCAATACAGCAATATTGAAAAAAATCAATTATTTCACTATATAAATTTCATATTAGAATGCGGAGATGCCAAATAGCCACAGTAGGCGTTTACAATAAGCATGCTGATGATAATTTACGGCTTTTCATTTCGGCAAAAACATCGCGTTATATACGAGCCCGTAATGATCTATGCGCGCTTTAAATGCTTATGCCTCCGTCGTCATTCATAACAGTCATCTGCAAATCTTCTCCTCCTCCTTCGCGTTCTTTCCGCTTTCTTTTTTCTTCTGTTTTCCGAACCGAAGAGGCGAGCTCCTCCCTTCGGGCTACCTTAGTCGTTCTTTTTATTTTCTAGCAATTTTTCAGCGGAAGTTCTACTTTGTTCTGTATTTGTCTATAGAATTTTTTCAATGGGAATTATTTATTTTGGAATTTTAAAATGACTGTATAAATATCGTATGATAATGATTTAGAAATGAATCATGAAATTCATTTTGAAATAAAAAATAATTTATTGTGTGCTTAATAATTTTAAGTAAATATGTATCAATTACATCAGAAAAACAAAATGATTTTTTCTAATAACGGGTGAAATATTTGTTAAAATTTTAAATTAGCAGACATTTACCTTTCCATTGAACAGAAGAAACAAAGACGACAAATGTAAATAATTTCACAATCATATTCTTTTACTAACAATCACGATTACACTGACTATTGTTATGTTAATATAATTAAGTAATTTATTTATTTATTTATTTAGCCTTTAATTTGCATTATCTATCTATTTTTAAAAAATTTACTCTATTAGTATAAATATAAAATTTGTATTTAAAAATAATTTCAATAATTAAAAAATTATTGGTTTATGCAAAAAAAAGTTGAACAACCAAAAATTCAATCCAATCCACATAAAATCGTCTCTTTTCATACGCACGTCAAAGGAATATATAGGCACATTAACTCAGTAACTGCAATGCATGAAATATCTATATACGATTCCTTTTCCCATCCATTCTCGAAACGGCGGAACTTCCTACCTCCTCAGCGCTCCGCTTATTCTTCAACGCTCCCTTTGCGGTTTCCCTCCCTCTCCTCCCCCCTTTCTCCTTGTGCCACTGCATAAAAGAGTTTAAAGTGGCTCCGAATGGACCTGAAACGCTACTCACCGGTCGAGAGCCAGTGTACAGTAACGAAAAAAGAACGACAATAGTGATATGTATCTCAGAGCAGTTCTGCTTGAAGATCGAAATGATCAGGCTTGAACGCGATGGTATCCAGTGCTTTTGCACGGTAAAATTGGTAATAACTTGATAATTAATAAATGATTAGTAACGCTCGAAAAAGACCTGACTATCCTACTTTAAAAATCAAAATTTCCCCACATTTGCACACTCAAACCAAAACCTCCATCTCAACCAACTCCCACAAAAACAAAAGAAAATAAAAAACAATCCAGCCATCCCAGCAACCCAGCTGTCATCCACAACTCGCCTCTCGCACCGAGCTGTCCACCTCCCGTGCCGCTTCCTCGAGGGGAAGTCGCCTTCCTGCCCGCGCTCTCCGCTATCTCTCCCGCTTAATGAATCCGAATAATTGCCGGGGATGGCCGGGGCGTATACTTATATACATGGCGCGTCACGCGCCGCTGCGGGGGACGTTTTTGCTCCCTGGCTTCTTCTGCAGCGCGCGCGCTGCGAGCGTAACGAGCCGAAGATTGTTGGTATGCCTTTCGCTGGGTGGATTTATATAGTTGGGCAGTGCTTCGAGTTGGTGGACTGTTGGTGAGGTTGAGGAAGTTCGTGGGGGCTGGTGTGGAGGATGGGGAATGAAGGTGGTTATCTTGGGGACGGTTGGTGGACTTTTTGCTTGTTTGTTTGTATAGATTTGCGGTTTGGTATCGGTATAATTTTTTTTTTATGCATTGTTGGAGTTTTTTTAAAAAACAATGATAAATTTTATTTATGCTAGAATAAATTTGAAAAGGAGTTGAGATGGTGCAGAGAAAAAGATTATGAAATATTTCGTAACACGCCTCAAAAACGTCAAGCTGCATTAAAAAAGAATTATGAGAATAAACTTAACGCATCATTGAAAGGAAATAACTTTTATTACACAACCCAAAAAGAAAAACCCCTAACCGATACAATGTATCTCGCGCCATAAATCCAACAAATTGGGCAATTAAGGTACAATTTGGCCACTTCCCCCGATCAATAAATAACAGCGAGCTTTTATCGACTCGCGCACGCACATCCCACTTAACCCAACCTTCCCACCAACCTCTCAAAAATATCCAAAAACAAACCAAAAAACAATCCATCTTAAAAAAAAAGTAAGGAATAAAAGTCAGCGCACTCCAAAAGAGCTACTGCCGCAGGAAACGCGCGGGCGTCCGCGCGCCGAGGCGTGACGTCACATCCGTCGAAAATTAATCTTCCCGTCAGCATCTCCCTTCGTCTTTCCGGAATATCAAGCCCACCTCTCTCTCCTTATGCTTTTTCGTGCGCGCACCCCCTCGAGCTCTGCTCGATTGTTTGGAGTTCCGGGATTCGCTCGGCTGGTGATAATAAAGGCAGGATGTGTACAGCTGGAGAGTCTACCTTATTGTGAGCCCTAGTAAGTTGTAATGATGACTGCGTCGAGAGATTTTTTTTTATTCGTTGGGGAGTTGGTGCGCGGCTTGAGAGGAAGTTGTTTAGTAGGAGTGGAGGTGGGGTTTGTTGGGGAGTGTTATCTGATTGTTTTTCTGGTTAGTTAATTGAAATTGAGATTTGTTAGCGTAATGTGAATTGTAATTTTATTCATTAAAATAAGAGTGAGTAATTTTGCTTCCAAGTGCCGCGAGTTTAATCCAGAAATATATTTTTAGAATCTACCGCAGATGGATAAATTGCATTGGAGAATCCGATTTCCATAGTGCGATTCGCGGAAAATTGTAAGGAAGTGCTCGGAGAGCCCTTGAAATTAAAACCCCATTCGTTTTCTCCATCAAGAGCTGACGTTCGCGCTGGGAAATTGCATTCGCATCTTCACTATTCAGAGTTCGATTTTCAACCGAGGAACAGTCTCTCACGATCCGAATTGTACAAAGAGAATAAAGGAGGGAAAAAACTTTTTGGAAAAGCGCATCGCGCCCTCCTTTTGTTAAGCGGTTCTATAAGCTTGAAAAAAAAGTTGGTGAATCGGTCGGGAGATTAGTGCTAGTGGGGATTTTTTGGCGTGGATTCTAAAGGATTCTGTGGGAAAGTTTCTATATCTATTCTTTGTGCGTTTGTATTTTTTATGGGGTATTGAGTTATAGGTTGTATTTGTAAATATGTTTAGCTATATGAAATGATATAAGAATTATTTATTTCTGATTAATTTTTATTATTTATTTAAACATGAACTAAATTTGAAAATAATAAACTATTTCTACTATCTTTTATTATTTTTGCAATATTTGATTTAAATTGCAACAGTACTATCAATTGCATAAAATAAAAAAGCAACGAAATAATTTACTTTTTTTAAATATAATTCCTTACAAAACAACAGTAATATAACGCAATGCCATACGACTTCGTCTTAACAGCTTATTTCACCTGTTGCGAACTTATATACGTATTTCTTGTTTTACCATCTGCCGTATAAGTAGCAGCTGCGATATATTCATGATAGCGAAGCCCTCCAAGAATTAGCACGTAGATGTAAGACGTCCTAACATCTGTTAGCATATCTCCACATGCCATCCTGATTTTTATGGTAAATTTTAATTGCTTTTAAATAGGCGCGTTTATTACAGGATAAATATTTAGTTTTATAATGCAAATTTCAAATAAAGTTTTATTTATTAAAAAATATTTAATTTAATTATTTGTAAGAATGTAAATTATAAAATTTACTTTAGATGTTTTTAAATTTAATTTGTGCCTTACATCACTGTAAGTAATTATTAAATCTTTCTATAAAGAAACAATTTCAATAATTCTCAAAAGTCAATTTTATACCATAAATCAAAACCAAACCCCGCCAAAACAAAGAAACTCCCAAGAAACCGTAACAACCAACCCTCAAGAACAAAAAAACCATCCCCAATCAGCACGCCGTAAATTTTCCGTATTCCGCACAAAAGCATCCACCTTTCCGAGCGCTCGCAGCGGGCCATATAACGCGCAATTAACGGCGGCGGGAGTCGTTAAAGTTCATCGGCGCCCGGCGTCGGCTCGTTTTACGAGCGCGAATGATAATCAGCGAATTGAAACGCGCGGAGCTCCTCGCTGAAGCCAGACGATTTAACGATCCGTGTAATCGGCCCTGTCACTTTTACATGCATCGCGGAGCTCCTCGTCTTGTTGTCGAGCTTGGGTATATACCCGCGAGTGCCTTTAGAGTTTTGCTTTTCTGTTTCTGGGATGTTTCGTTGATGGTTGGAGGTTTGGTTTTTCTTTTTAAGGAGGGGATGATTATTGTTTACTGTGGAGGGCGCGAGTAGTTGAGAAACTATAATTGTAGAGATTTTATTGGATGGTAGGGTTGATGTAAGGTCGATTTGTACACTTGGATGTAGTCATATTTTTCTGAACGTGTACCTTGAATGACTGTGTGTTAGCACAGACGTAAGATGACAGGTGATTAGGATTGGTAGGTAAATGTTGGTTGGTTATTTTTCATAACAAAATTGAGAAAATAATAACTGAGATGGGCAACTCATTCTAAAAATGTAGTTCTTATGCCTATGGTTACATATGCGACGTTGCTATTTGAGTTACAAGTTCGAAAAAATATGATTGAATCCAAGTGCACATTAGAATCAAAAAATAAAAATAAAATAAAAAAAAAGAAATTAATCAACTTTAAAATTTGAATCTACGATATCAACAGACCTTTTCTAAACTCCACAAAAATATAATAGAAATAGCTTTCAATCACCCTTGAAAATAACTAATTCTTCCAACCACTCGCAGTCAGCCAAAGTGATTTTCGACATTAACAGCCGTGGATGCCGATCGGCAAACCGAAACAAACCGCCGTCTTTTCACGCGGACGATCCCCACAAGCTCCCTCCAAAAAAAAATAATAAAAAAAGAAACAAACGGAACGCGCAATAAGAGAAAGAAGCCAGGGGGACCGAGGAAAAAGAGGAGAGAGCCGAGGAGAGTTCCGCGTTGGGATCCCTAACAGTTCGCCTCGGGCCGATATCGCTTAAAACCAAGTCGAGGCCTTCCTTTTGCCGGGAGGCTCTTGGGCCAGCGAGAGGTGGAATAAGAGACAATGACGCGCGCGTCTCGCTCTAATTGCCGCGAGCTGCCAAAGAAGCGAGGCGCACGCAATTTTTCTTTTTTTTTTGCTTTAGGGCTGCGAGCGGAATTCGACAGGGAGGGGGTTTTGGTTTAAAGGAGATTGGGAATTGGGGATAAGCTGGAGGTGGCTTTTTTATGGGGATTTGGTGAGGGCAGTAGTGAAAAGTTTCTTTAAGGGGTAAATACTACTTGCTCTACTCTAAGAGAGTAGATTATTTTTAGAGTAATGTGGTTTTCTGTATGTTGTAAGTTTTCCATGACAATTTTATTTGAAAATGTATCTCTTTATGGTGTCAAATTTATTTATGAATATTAAAATAACATGTAGCGTCGATATGTTTCTTTATTAAAAGTGCAAATTTTTATACAAATTATTGTACTTATATTAATTCAACAAGAATTAATTTAAACATCAAAAACATTGTAACCAATAACCGAAAAATCATTAAAAAAACCCGTCCAACCCAAGACAGAATACAAATTCACCATAAAACCAACTTATCGAACTCAGCCGGTTGCCTTTGATAGCCGAAAGAAACGCCTGCCGATAAACAGCCTCGAGACACACGCCTGGCTCCTCCCTTCGTTCGCGGAAAGTTATAAAGTGTAACGACGAGTAAGGCAATTTACTCGTCTTCGGGGCAAAGTGGCCGGGCGATGTTTTTCGCGTGCAGTCGTAATTTAATAAAGCAAGTAAGCCAGCCTTCGTTTCCTGCCGCGCCGAGCTTAAACTCACTCCATTCGGCTAATCGCATAAATTACGCTATTGGAAATTGCGCCTGCTTATGATGCTCAGGGATTTTAAGTGCGCGGAGTCGGCCGATTAAAAAACACAAATTCCGTAAGCGCTTGCTTGCTGTTGCGAATTCAAGTGGAATTTAAACGCTTCCACGAAGCTCTCGTTGCGCGTGTACAAATAAATGCGCGAGCTTTTTCGTAATAGCGTTATGGATTGAAGAAAGCTGATGGTGAGGCCGAAAAAGAGGAGATTGTTAAAAAGATGTAGAGTGGATTAAAAAAAATAACCTTATATACAATATATAAAAGCGGTATGGATATATAAAAGATTTAATTAAATATCAAATCGCATTCCATGATTCGAAGTGACTTTAACAGATCGTTTCTCATCTCCAAAAATGAGGGACCCAAAGGAGAAACATAGTAACGGAGGTACGAATATATATATATATATATTCCTGGCGATTTCGTTCGATGGACAAATAGCTCGTGTAATGCACCGGCTCGCTATATGCACGTTCCCGTCTTTTTGGGATCGGACCGGTTTGTAACTTTGTACGCGAAGCCCGCGCCAAGGAATCGTAAATCATCCCTTGGATTATACCGGTGTGTCCCTTCACTGTATGATAATGAGAGCCGTGCGGCTTGCGTATATCCATTTCTTTCTCTTCCCAGGTGTGAATCTATATCCGTAGAAAATTCGACGATTAAATTTTAGAATTGATTTGATGGGTGTTTTAGTAATCAGTGTAGAATGGCAATAACTTGTAAAAAGAAAGTGAGGTTTAAATGAAATTCTTATGGTTTTGTGTATCAAAGAGTACTGAAATGTAAGCAAGATAAATGTAATTTCACTTATATTATATTGACCATGAATTGCAATTATAAGCTTGATAATATCAGACTTGTACTTGACTTTTTGGAATTGAAACAAGAAAGTTACACGATTCACTTGTCGGTTGAACAACTTTCACTGGCGGACAGAACAAAAAGGCAAACGATAAAGAAGATTCAGCTCACCGAGCGCTGAATAAACTAAGGTACAAGACAGAAATACAAGTTGGCAAGCGGCAAATAATGAAAAGCGGCAGGAAGGGCGGAGAAAAGAGAAGAAGAGACAGGACCGAGCACTGAATCGAGGAGAATATATAGACAAAAATAGAGAAAGAAAAATCTCTTTGAAATAGAAGTTTACCGCGATGTTGACTAGAATACACAATATTTTTTACTTATTATTATTTTAGGACACATAAGAAAATTAGTTAATGAGACTCGAGGAGAAATTAACAAGTTCTAATTTTGGTAATACAAAAATGAATATTAAAGTTTGTTATGCACAAATCGATGAATACAATTAATAAAATAATTGTATTTCAATAAGTTTAAAAAATTGCAATATAAAAGGAGCAAAGCTATAGAACGTTTACTGCGAATAATCGTATGCTACCCAGCTTTACTGTATTCTCTCGTCCATTCAGTGCGATTCCTTTCCTTCATTTCTTTTGTATTTCAGAATTCTCCAGTTCTCTTTTTCATTTTTCTCCCTTCTTCCTGGCTCTTTTTCTTTTCCTTTGCTTCATTCTTTTCCTCTAAGATGTCCTTGCCCTTACTCACATACCCGCGTGCAAATTAAATTCTTTTAACCTTTTTAACTACCAAAATAATTCGATTAAGTTTCACAAATGAAATTAAAATTTATTATTTCTTATTTATTTCAATAATCAACAACGAAGATAACAAAATTATTAACTAATATTCCCTATACCGATATTTAGTACCACAACATCATTCGCCAAACATAAGCACATGCCGTACACGACTTCCCTCCAAAATACTCGTCCCCCAAAATCACATACCACCGTAACTACGCACTCTCGCAAACGTGTATATACGCGCTCTCACCATCCCCGCTCGTTCATTCTCTTTCTCCGCGCATCGCATCGACCTTTTTTCTCTCTCGCCGCTCGGCTGCCGCACCGCGCCGCTGAAGCCTCCAAAGATTTGTAGCGCGAAAAGAGAAAGAATAAGAAAGAAAGGTAGAGGGAAGGGGGAGCAGAAAATCGGCGGGAGGGCCGCGCTGCTGCTTGTCTCGAGGCCTTGACTGGCCCGAGGGGCCCGCTCTCCCCACTCTCCGCCGCTCGGGCCCCTCGAGCGAGCGCTCCGCAGGCCCAAAAGCGCGCGCGCTGAAACCGGCCGCACCGCGCGCATCGCATTGGAACCGTATTATATGAATATTCTTGCATAATGCGCTTTTGCGGCTCGTGCGTTTTCGGGGACACGAGGAGCCGCGCGGCGGAAGATTGGCGTTATTTCCGTGTGAACCGGGCTGTATGCTAATGCCGGTTTTGTTGCAGCGTTTCTTGCCCGATGGAGACGTTTTTTTCTGGCTATTATGCGCTGACAAGATGACAGAAGCGATCCGTCTTTTCGGCGTGCTGTTGTTTTATTTTTATGACGGGAACTGTTATTTAAAATGTAAAATGTCAGGTGCAGACGACAGTTTTGTATCTAAATTAATGTTTATCTGACTTTTTCTTTTTTGCCCTTATTGGTAAGATGCTGCCGAGTACGTACCCAAATAACATGTTTCACAAACTGAGCGCGTCCCAAAAAACCATAATTTATTGGCGAACCCGTAAACTTCAGAAACAAGTCACCGCAGTCAAAATCGTTCGCGTTTCCTTTGAAATCGTAAAAAAGGACCGATACATTTTATCGCTCTCAAAGCCACCGCTCGAATCTCGCATCCACCCCATTTATACAGTAGTACGAACTACCAAAACCAGAAGCCATATAGTCCAGACGCAGACCCGTAATTACGCAAGTTTATAGTAGTTCGTAAAAGGAACGCAGAATTTAGCGTCGATGCTCGCTCGCGCCACCGCCGATGGAATAAATATATATAGCCAGGGATTATAGAGGTGCCAGGCCAGAAAAGTGACGAGTTAATGGCTGGATAAAAGCTGCTGGTTAATTGATGGTTTGATGTGAGTGTATACCGAGCTTTGGACTCTGCGGACTGGAATGAAATCTTATACTTGGCTCGACCACTGGAATCGCAACGTGATATGAATCAGATACGAGTGGGTACGCGTGTTTTGTTATTATACCTGTCTTCTTTCATGCAAGCGGTACATTTGTCATAATCGATTTTTTCGTGGTACATTGAGTTTCATTAATATTAAACGAATTTTCATTAGCATAATCAGATAAAACTTCAAAAAAATTGTCACGATAAAGTGAATTATAGTAATGAATGCTCCGGTTCATTTCCTGCAAACCGCGAATCCAGTAGCAGAAGCTCAAATCTCCATCATTATCCCCATGACGAATCGGCGCTACTCGAATTCCAAACGCACCGAATCGGCCCACTCTTAGCTTATCCCTTCCTCCAAAACCCCATCATTATCCCGTGCTATCTCCATCTTGCCTCTCGGCCCGCCAATCCCAAAATAATCCTCGCAATTAGCGAAACACTCCGCGGCTGAAAACTCGCTTCCAGCGACATAAAGCAGTGGACCAAAGGAGCGTAAAACACAGCTCTCGCGCGCGGTGTCCCCGATAGCCGCGAGAGAAAGAGCGACGATCAGCGGGGCTCGTAATGGAAATAAATTTAATTAAGATTAGGAATTCCGGGAAGCCGACTGGCGCACGAAGGAGCCGGCAGGTTTCTCTCTCTCTTCCTCTGACCTTCTCTTCCTCCCTCTCTTTCTCTCTCCTTTTTCGTCGCTCGAAATTCCAATTAAAAATTTTTCGAGCCCGTATAGCTAGGACGAGCCGCGGAATCCAGTCTCCCCCTCCTGAGCTTGAGCTACCTGCGCCGCTGCGCTGCAGCGCGAGTGTAAATCGTCTTTTATAGTTCGGGACACGCGGCAGATTCGCAGAAGCGCGTTTGGTGTACACACACGTCAGACGAAAGTCCTTTCCGATCGCTGCGGGGAGGAGACGTTCTGTGGGAATTTATATGTACGTGCGAGGTGATGTCCTCGCGGGTTATCAGAGAGGAGGTTGTGCTGGTTTGAGGATGATTTATTTTTTGCGGTTTGGAGCGCGTGGGGCGATTTATTGACGAATGTAAATCTTATTGAGGCAGGAGAGTTTAGTGTTGGGATAGGTTCGCGCTGATTGTTTAGATTTTATCTATTGGGAATGCTGAGCGTGTACGGTTATTTAAAATACAGAAAGGAAATAAATGTGAGATTTATGTGTGCTTAAATTTTGAATAGAATTCCATAGGCTTAATGTTTATTGATTAGTGTTTAACTTTTTTTTGTGTTAAAGATATTGAAATTGAGAAGATGATAAACAAAATTATATAGACCTAAAGATTATAGAGTTCAGTAAGACTTATTTAGGTTCTGAACAGAAATCGTCAGTCAAAAATCAAATCAGATCAAACAATACAGACCACCTAGATTCTAACTCAATTTCCCGTTCGATTATTCTGATTCTAACAAATTCAATTAACAAATTTTAATAAAAACCATCACAAACCATCCAAAAATCACAACGAACCCTTTAGCCACAGCACTAATCACGTCGCAAACAGCCCTCACATCGCGAAAAAAAAGGCTCCGACAATCAAGAGGCCGAAAATCGCGCTGGTCAGCCTCCGCTTCGCTGAACGCAAAAACACTTAATCAGGCAAAACGCGCGTCGTCACAGCGGCCCCTTAGCTCCGACACCGCGGACGGATGACGAGAGGAGACAAAAAGGGCGATGAGTGCGCATCTGCTGCTACGACGGCTTCATTGTCTGAGCGCGCGCCAGCTCGCGGGTGTCAATTAAGGGGGGCTCGTTAATGCGCGCGCGATCGCGGGATCTTGGGAGCTGGATGTTGCACTGGTTTTCGCAATGTTGAAGATTTTGAGTGAAAATTTAGTGAAAATTTGGGTTGGAAGTTGTTGGTTTTAAGAAAGTTTGTAGTGATGTTTTTATGCGATTGTTTTTTGAAATTATGTAGCATAGGTTCAAATAAAATTAAAGTTTAGGTGTGATTAGCTGAAACTAATAAATATTTTATTGCATTAATTTAATTATTCGAACTAAGAATACTAATATTGGCGAAATCACTAAAAAAATGGGAAGTTTAGTGTTGATTCTCGTTTAATTATAATTCTTATCAGTAACCTATTCATTTGCTACAGAATTGGAAATCCGTTAAGAAGCTCATAAATACTTAAATCAAACTTGATATTTCCCGTCGATTCAATAAAAATCACTCAAAAACTACCTCAAAAACATCCTACCAACAGTCTCACCAATGAAAACGTCTCCAGACTTAACGATCGCAAAAGCTTCACCACCGCATCTCCACGCGCACGAAAATGGCAAAAAAATCCCACGACGAAACAGCGAGCAAGGAGAAAGGAGAAAGAGAACCTCGGGGTGGAAGGGGGGGCATAAAATTAACGAACGTCCCGTTCTGCCGTCGCGATAACGTCACGATAAATTCCCGTCCCGTTCGCTGCTCCCTCGGCTCTCTTTTTCTCATTCCCGTGCCGAAGATCGAGCGGCCAAAAGATCGGCAAGAGAGCGCAAGGATGAAGGATGATCGATCTCGATCCGGCCTAGACCCTGTCGCGTCCTTGTACATAACTCGTCCTGGCGTTTTTCGTTGAGAAAGTGACAGGATGTGTTTCGGTGAGTGAGACATCAAAATAGTGGCCGCTGTGGATTCTGGTTTAGGATCTAGCTATGGTTTTTTTGGAATGTTTGCGTTTTGTGAATATGGGCTTTTTCTCATTTGTGATGAGTAAATGAAAATTACCCGCAAGGGGTTAATTTGATTTCTAATGCGTAAATTCTTATAACAGCTCGATTTGCGTAAATTCAAAGGTATATACACCGACGCTCAAAGATAAAATTATCGAAACTACAATTAAATTTCTCCAGCATCACAATGCCAACTTCCTCGAATTCGGCTTATCACCACACGCGCGAGACGCACCGGCAATAGCCGCGCATTACCGGCTAAATTATACCCATACCCTCCAATTGGCCGGGCAAAAATACACGAGCATAAATCAAGCCGCGTCCGAAACTACTCGCTTACAGCTGCCTCGGCGTGCGCGCAGGTACCCACACGCTCTCACAGACGGACACACCGTGCGCGAAGCAATTAAACACGATAAAAGGCGAACGGGAATCCCGCGGTGCAAAATTCTCGACATCGATCTGCTTGGCAAAAAAAAAAAATTCGCGAGAGGATCGCGCCCATCGATATCAGCCCCCCACGCTGCAGGTAAGCGAGAAGGAACCTGCATCAGGCTCCGAGTAAAACGAAAAGTTGGAGAGAGAGTGGACGTCGGTATTGAGGCGAGAGACGAAGAAACGCAAGCGGGGGAATGAGGAGAATGAGGGGGTAAAAAAAAAGTAAGGCGAAGCGAGGCCGATATAAAGCCGAGGAATTAAAGGGAGATTAAGAAGGAGGCTTGTGTGTATGCGAGCCGCCGGTGAGGCAATGAGGTATATAGTGTACGGGTGGTAAGACGGGACGAGGGACGCTGGATGTGTGGAGAGTTTGGCGAGGATAAGCTGAAATGCGTGCGGGTTACTTTTCAGGTGGAAATGAGAAAGAGAAGGTGCGAGGAATGTAGTGGGCTGGAGTGAGTGATTGAGCGTAAGGCTTTTAGTGAGGTGGATTTTGATTGAAAATTAATGAGATCAATTTTGGAAATGCGGTAGTGGCAAATGGTAATTATTACGGGATCGATCATTTTGATGCTTTTGATTATTCAAATTTTAATATCTATACTAGTTTCTTTTATTGAATAACTGATAAGTAAAATAATAATTCCCATGCAAATGGTCTGAACCCTATCTTAATCGATATCTACAATTTCAGCAAATCAAATTCATTGAATCAAATTATTAATTTTCAAACTGAATGAAGATCGCCGATACGCTAACCAAAAATTTGCATACATATCACATATGGTTCACGCATCGTTACTCCCGAAAATCCAATATAAAACAATAAGCTTATAACGCAAATCTATTCTCGCAAAATAACCAATCAAAATTCACCGAACTTCACTTATCTAGAAACAAGTTGATAAGATCACCCTCAAGAATAAATGCTAATTCCACGCAACCCTTCGTTCCTTGAACCATTCGTTATCTTAATTAATATGCTTGGCGTAGCTCCAACAAACTGCTACTATCTCAGAGTGAAAGCACGTCGCGAATCCCTTTGTAGTAGTCTAGGTACGCGTATATACATATAAACTAGTGTGCGTATGCGCTTTGCCTCTGTGCGGATGAATGGCTCAGCCAGTCATTCATCATCCGGTTATCGATGACTACGCACGAATCATATCCTACTCCCCTCCTGGCATTGACGAGGGCAGCGCTTCCATATACGCATTTGTTTTGATTTGTTCTCGTTTTTAGGGCGGATCGTTATCTTTATTAATGACGAGGTGAGCCGGCTTCTCTTCAACAAGTTGTCCGTTTCTTTTTAGCTTGGGGGTAGTTATTTTGCGATAATGTTACAGTGACTTTTTACCGATTCATCAGTTTTTGGTTAATTAAAATAATCTGTTTTTTAATTTTTGTGAAACCTTTTCTACTAAATTCATTTAACGCTTTCATTGTTGATTTTCCATAACCAACTTGACAATTCAATAAAATCAACTCACCAGAAGCGTGGGCACCATGGTGTGATCGTCAACCCAGGCGAGAACGATATCAGCGCCCATCATGTGGCTCTTATCATTGAAACCCAGTCCAATATAACCCAACGTCTTGGCCGTCACCCTGAACGTCACGTTCTCATCATCGGTAGGATCCCATTCAAGAATCACGTCCCCATCTTCGTCCAATCTTTCGTACCTAACAAACTGCCGAGGCTCGCTTCTTTTGGCTCTTTTGTTGAAGGCGAAGACGTCCTTCTTCCTCTCGGGCCGGTACTTTTTGGGAAAGTGCCGGCCTTTCTTTGGCTCGCGCTTCAGCAGGGTGTCTTTGTAGAGCGGCGAGTCCGGGCCCATGGCCTCGCTGACTTCTTTGACTGGATTTACCTGGCGATGCGAATCTTGCGATTCGGAATTGAATAGGGTGAAGCTGTCCTCGGGATTTTCTTCGCGACGATTCGGAAAGTCCAGGCTGTCTTTTTTGAAGGAGATGCGCTTCTTGCCTGTTTGAGGGATGGTGAAAAGAGCGATTGTAGTGGGTGATTGGTGAGAATATTGTGGGTTTATTTATTAGTTAACTTTTTTTGGGTTGCGATCTTAATGGCCAATTTAGATTAGACTGATAAATATATGAGTGGTGATGACCCATTGTTTTACTTAAGGGATTAAAATAATGAAACAAAAACTGAGTTAATCAATGTAATTAACAAAATTAACCTTTAGGTTGTCATAATTTTGATTCTCTCTAGAAAGTCTTAAACTATTTAATATTACTATAATTCTGTAGCTTAAATATAAGAAACGTAATCTGATCACAGGTAGAGCCTATATTTAAATTTTAAAGCAATCTAAAGGTTAATAGTCTGAAATTTATAATACCAGTTACATATATAGTCAAACATAGTCTTTAACTCCAAAAATCGGCAAGTACAAAAACCCTGTATACCAAAAATCCCCATCACCCCAAAATCTCGCTCCCTATTACTCCACCCCAAGACCAAATCAACCCAATACACCAAAATCCATCCTGACCTTTAATCCTCTCCTCTGCATCGATCCTCTGCTTGACCGGATCGGCGATCCTAAAAATCGGGCTCTCCAACACGCTTCTCCGATGCCGGCCCAGCCCGATCCTCTTCGCAGCCCGCAGCTCACGCTGCTGCCGCCAGTAGGCCTCGGTCCTCATGGTCTCGTCCATGTGCTGGACGTAAAGGTCCATCAGATCGGCGCCAACCAGGCAGACCGCCCAGAGCAGCGCCAGACACCTAAGCCACGACATTCCGCCTGTACACTTTAGCCAAACAACTCACAAACCACACCACCTCGCTTCAACGCGCGCACCAAAGTTACCGATCTCTACTACCGATCGCGAGTACTAAATCTACCGATTTCGCTAAAAATTTCGAAACACCAGCTACGAAAAAATCTAATACACCACTAAGAGCTCAGCCGATCTCTCACGTGCAGACAGGAGGACGCGCTCGCCTCGAGCATGTTGCGCGCGCGACAGTTGCGCCGGGACTAATTTCGTTGCCGCGCGCCAAGCCTGCCTCGGCCGCCGCCGGCACGCATATCGGGGGGAAAAAGGAGCGCGCAGGGGCCCAGAGCGGCAGCTGCTGCTGCTCTCGCCTGGCCAGGCTGTAAGTATATATACCTGGCGCGCATATAGCAGCTTGACGCGCGCGCCCGCGTGTCCCTCTCTTTTTCGCTTCGCTGCGGTGCGGGCATGGGATGGGTGAGCTCGAGGGACGTGCATAAAGGGGCTTTCATATAGCGGCTCAAGGGGTAGCAAGCGTGTTTGTTGGTGTGGGTATGTATATAGCAAAATCTGTTGCGTAACGCTTCGTGCTCTTTCTTTTGATCGCCCAGGGGCAGGCCTGAGCTTTGCTTGCTCGGATTTCTTTTTTGGTGCTACTGTGATAGCTGGCTAACGGTTAGAGATCGGCAATCGGTTGGAAATTGGTATACTACGCTAGATGTGACATACATGTATGCGATGGATTTTAATTGAATTATTTACTTTTCAAAAGACAACCTTTACATATTTAAAAACAATTTAATTACAATTCAATGTTAACACTAAAAAATACCGATAGAGTACCGATTTTGAGCCTTACCGATCCTAAGCATGCTGGGTGACGGTTTGCGTTAAAAATCGTATCTACAACGCCGAGAGCTCCGCAAAATGCTAACGCCCCTTTAACCGTTTAAACGTCGGCTGCACACATCGAGGAGCTCGACGAGCACAGCAGGTCGGCCAATGCGAAAAAACCTCTCTTTTTCCTTTGAGTTCCCTCCCCTCTGCCGGGGCCGTTCGTCCGGCCGTTTTCGGTCCCATTTACTCTATTGCCTGCTCTCTCTCTCCCTTTTCCTTCTTATGCACAGACTTTTTTCTTTCTCCTCGCAATCTCGGATCTTTCTTTCTCTATATCGCCTGGCGCTTTTCCCGCCAAGATTTGTTTCTTTGATTTAAAAAGGAGATTTTGTGATTATTTTACTGTATGTTATTTATTTCACGTTAAAATTATTGTAACTTTAAAACATTTCAGAAACAGGTAAGTATCCATAAAAAGAGATTATTATTGTAGATCAATCATTGAAATCACTCGCCCTACATCAAACTCTCCAGCTCCACCAAAAATTCTCCGACCTCGTGACCCGAAAAACTCCCCACAAAATGACAATCATCCGCGGAATCTCGAAACAATCCAGTAACCGTATCGAACCTCCACATACACCCAAAAAAACAAAAAAACATAAAAAAGCACTCACGCACGCGTGCAGCGAAATTATCATCACGGCGTAATTGTGAGCGCGCGTCCGTTTTCAGGGGGCCGCAATTACGCCGGCGTGTGCAGCGCGAGGGCAGCTCGAGTAATTTACGAGTCTCTCGTATATGCCTGAGCCGCCTCGACTTTCATCCTTTCTTTTTTTTTCGGCTTCTCCGTCAATATTTCGCGAGGCGCGCGTGCTGGCCTGCCTTTGACTTCGGGTGACTCGCACGCGCACTTTGACGAGCTGTTTGTTTTTCTGCTGCGTTTTACGTGGACGAAGTTGGAGTGTTTGAGGTTTAATTAGCGGGTTGGGAGATTTCGATGTGCTGCGGGTATAGGTGTGGGTTTGAGGAGTGTGAGATTTATTTTGGAGTTGTAGGGATTATTGTTGGTTTTGGGCGTCTTTTTGGAGGTGGTTTATCTTGTTTTTGGCTGGGGATTTTAATGGAATAAATTGATTAATTTCTGGCGGGGCATTATTTTCAGGAGTGACCCGTATGGATTTACTGTCTTGTCATATTGATTGTCATATGTATGACACGAGAAATTAAATTTAATTATTGAATTGAATTATCTTTAAAATCTTTTTACATTCCCTATATGTTCTAGATTTTTCTTCAATGTCAAATACATATTTTAATGAATAAATTTGTCTATATTTATAAATAAATGATTGTCATTATTTTTTATCAATATTAAAGAAGTTTATATATAAAAAAAGAACCTTGAAAGTATGCTAATATGTTCAAGCGGGTGCGATTGTAATACCTTTTTTCGCGTGAATTAAAGAGAATCAAGATCTGAACGTTTGACTCAGAGAGTCAAATCACGTGCGAAGCAACATGTACGTACGAACAGCCAGTGTTTGAACGACGAATACAAATGCATTACCCGACACGTTTTATTGTTTTCGCGGCGCGGTACGAAAATAAAAAATTACCAAACGCTACTTTTTCTCACGAGCCAGTGAGTTGGGTTGTGTGATTTTTACAGGTGATACAGAAGTAAAATTTCTCCCTGTTCATACTAAAATATATCTCCAAAATAAAAATTACACAAAGCCACTGAAAACAATACCCGAAAATAATAATCAACAAAAATCTACCGTAAACTCCACTTCCGTATAACAGCAATCCTCTCCACAAACCCATCCCGATCGTCTCAAACCATCCTCTAATTAACCGTCTCGCTTCCCTCTCCGCCTCATCCGACCGCAGTCCGTTCGTTCCCTACACACACGCGCCGCATCCTCGAAATTCCACGTACCTACACGCGCACACTTTCCAGATCAAGCCGAAAAATTCTCCGAGACCGAAAAGCGCCTCCACATGCGGCTGAGCAGCCCCTCGAAAATTCTCGAAGGGGAGCTGCCGGCTAAAAAAAGGAGCGCTTCCGCAGGAAGCAGCCTGCAGTAGGGGAGAGAGACGCGCGCCGCTATATCGTTCCGGAGAGCGGCAGATGCGAGCAGCTGAAGCGAGGATGGATGTGTGTGTGTATGGGTGTGAGCGCGCGTGTGGCACGCGCCGGATAGCTGCGTATAACGTATCTTTGAAAGGCCCTTGGATTTTCCCGGGTGTGATGGTGTATAGATGCTTTGTTTCTCGAGGGCTGCTACTACTGTAACCGAAATTTTGCCGAGGAGATGGGGTGGTTGGGGTTGGTGAAGGGTTGAGATCTAGTGGTGGGGTGGATGGGTGGTTGGGGATGGAGAGTTTTTGTCTTGGCTGTTTTGCGTGTTATCTTTGTGAGTTTAGGATGAGTCGGGCGTGAAGTAGGAGGTTTTACTGTGTAGGTTTAAGATAAAATGTTATCGTTAGAAAGTTTCTTTTTGATTGGAATGATTTTTGTTCTTGATGTATAGAAAATCGTTAAAAATTATTAATTTCTATACAGGTGGGACTCTGATGAAAACGTTTTGAGAATTTGAAATCAAAATTATTCTCACGGTATTCACTTTTCACCTATTCATTTTCACGTTTGGATAAAACTGGTAGCTTTCTATCGTGAATAAATACATCGCTTATTTTATATGTTATACAGAAGTAGAGAGAAATACGAAACTTCTCATTAATTTGAACTACCCGAAGGAAAATCTTGCAGCAGAAACTATTTGAAATCAGATTCCCTACAACCGTTAATCTTTCTCTTTCCTCCCAACTCAGCCAGCCAAAACCTATCAATCAAAGGTCTTACAAATTCCCTGCTCGACGATCAAAAAAGAAAATACCGCACAAAATTGATTTAAAAAATTCATAAAAATAAAAATCGAACATTTTGTGTTTGAACAAGCGTTAATTTCAAAAGAATCCGGGGCATGCGCAGGGGCCTCCTGGTTAAGGTAACCGAGATCGCTTTCAGTTTTAAGCTGCCGAGCGCGCGCGTGTCCGCGGTGCTATGGGGTCCGTGTGTATCAAATTTCTAGCTTGTTCGCCCTTCTCATTGTTACCTGCGGGCTTGAAATCTTACACTGCATCGATCGAGGCTCGCGTAAGCCGGTTGTTAATTTGTTAAGTTTAAGGCGGGCTGTGCAGGCGAGATAACCATCGGCAATGATAAATTATGATGATATGATGGATACTTTTAATTGTTTATCGAAGGCATTATTATTCTGATTTTATGGGGTTTTTAAAGGGAAGGTAGTGAGGTTAAGAATAAAATGCAACATGTAGCTTGTTTACAAAATTATTATTTAAAGATAAAGTAAGTACATACGTATAAGTTGATAAAAATAATTTTGAAAATGTCAGATTTCCTACGTAATATGATAATATTTCTTGAACTATTTTTTCTCATTGCTGATACATCAAGAAGATTTTGGAATTTTCGTAAATTTTACTGTATAACATTTTCTTCATAAGTATAAATGCCTGATTTTTATTGTCTTAATAATTTTGCAATTTTCGTCAATGAACAATTTTATTTACTGTTTCGATTTGTAAATATTATCATTATTACAATACTATTGTAAGATGCTTGAGCCTATGTTAGTCTTGCAGTTATCAACAGTTACAAAATCTATTAAAAAGACATATCATTGCCACTTTATATTTGTGTAATAGTAAAATGCATCAACGTTACAAAAAAGTATTTGTTAAAAAAAATTTGATGAAAAAATAGTTTTTCTATAGTTAATTTGCTTACCATAATTCAATAGAGTCTCCAGTCAATATTGAAAAGAATAATAGGTTTTTTTAATTACAATCGTCGGTAACTGCAAGTCTTAATATCGTATCATAACTATATTTCTCAAACTATAATCACGTACTGCTATAGCATATTTAAAATCCACATAAAAAAAGTACAATCCAGCAATCGCATAATAGTCAGTAATTTTTTACTTTATCATAATCGAAGAAATAAACAAAACTGAACCAAGAAGTGAACAAAGTCTCATGCTTATTATCTATTTTTAATAGAAGGCATCTCTTCGTAATCCGTTGGACTCGATAAACTTTTCAAATAAGCCACTTTGTCGTAAGCTTCCAACAATTCATCATGACTCATTCTCGGATTAAAGCCTCGATCAGAGTTCTTAACGGCCTCTTCCATGAATTTATAAATCATCTGCGACAAGTCTTCTTGTTGGAACTTCTTCGCCATGTCATAATAATGACGTGCGTTATCATACTTCACGTTATTATAGACCACCTCCTCGCACGCCTCCTTCAGTCCCGGTACATCCAGCTTCGACGATAATTCCCACATATCCTCTAACCTCGGCGTATCGATCTCCAGTACAGGATCTATCTTCCCCGAGTACATGAAGTGGATCAGCTCCGTTGTGATGTTGGGCTTGGCATTCATTATGATTATGGCAACCAGCCAGGGACCATCCTGGTCCTCGATCAGCTCGGCCATGACTTTGCTACCACCCGCCAGAACTACTTTGTGAGCTACTATCAGTTCCGTCTTATTATCCCCAGTAGCTATCTGTTCCGTCTTATTATCCCCAATAGCTGTCTGTTCCGTCTTATTATCCCCAATAGCTATATGTTCCGTCTTATTATCCCAAACCAGGATATCGACATCGGTGTAGCTGGGGTTGGTCCAGTACTTATCTAGCCGGTTGCTGAACCAATTTGGCTCTGGCAAAGCCCTGGGCATGATGCGAGAGCTCGTCGAGACGCTGAGGATGGCGTAGATGTCGCAGAAGATGGCGAGGTGGCCGTCCTGTAGGTACTTCTTGCGGTTTTTGTTAAGTTGATATTTGGTCAAAAAGGGATCCAGAACGAAGCCCTTATCTTTTTTTATTAAATAGTTAGGTACGTGACGCTTGTACACTATGATGTCCTTTGCGTTGAGGACCGAGACAGTGACGTCCCCCTTTATCTTGTCGTAGGTTGGGTGGATGAGGAAGATAGTGAGCTTGACCTGGTTCGAGGTGATGTGCATGTCTACCTTGAAAAAAATTTCGCTGTCCGTAGATGGAAATTGCGGTGATTCTATTTTTCGATGATTATTCATGATCGAGCTGAAGTCGTGTATCATCCACGAGAAGTTAGACCTGAAGTGTACCGCATTTGTAGAGAGCTTTCTGTAGAAGAATTGGCATCTTGTGGAAGGGATTCCAGAAAGTAATGTCGTTAAAATCAGAAGATCAAAAAATTTTGGTAATAGTTGTTTTACGTTGCTTTTCATTCTGTTACATTTCTTTTTGTTTTGCGGTGGCTTTTTTTTGTTGAAGAATTTGAAGACTAAAAGTACGTTTGTTTCATATTTTCGTCAATACCAACGCGCAGTATGGATTGACGTCGCGGATCATAACTGTTAAGAGCGAATTTCTGCAATCAAATATAGGCAGTATATTTGGTTCGTTGATTGCAAAGTAAAATTTGTAACGACTCTACTAGATGTTTATTGCTTTTTAATCAAGAAGCCAAAGTAAACTAGTAGAGCTTATTCATGACAATAAAGAAATTGTTTCTTATAATATTATAAATTATATTTTCTTTGTGATTTCTTAGTTTACTGTATATTAATTTCCTACATTAATACTTTTTCTTGCATATAGAATCCTTCAGAACTGTGATTTTAATTTTAGGAATACTTTTTAAAACTATGTTTAAACTGTCATAGCTTTTGAAGAATTTAAGCTTCTCTAATTCTGCAAAAAGTAGATAAAAGCTAGTTTTCTCAAACTCAATTTTCAATTCTAGCAGATGTATGTACGGTTTTTCAAAATCGTTTTATGTACGTTATAAGAGTACTATCATTTATCAAAATTTTCTAAAATTGTATCTGAAAATATGCACAACTTGAGTTCTTCTGAATAGAGTCTAATATTTCGGCTTTCTTCATATTTTGACATCTAAAAATATATCGCAAAGTTTTAGCCAAAAGAGCCAGATAAGTTAAGAAAAAGAAGTTAAAAATAAAAGTAAATAAAAATATATTTATTAAGATTACGGAATATACATACCCATACAGCTTGGAAAGTGATTATCTAAAACTAATCTTGTTCATTTAGCGTTAATGTGCCATCTCTATTAAATATCAACTTTCTGTTAAGTCTATGATTTGTGTATGGAAGAGAGGCTCTCAAGTTTCTCTTAAATGATGTCAATTTGATCACATATAATATTAACCTCATAATATTTATTATCTTTTGTTTCACTTAAATTATTAAAAAAATTGAAGTGCACAAATAGTACACATAATTAAAGATTGCAGATTTAAATGAATCTCCATGTAGATTATGAGTTTCGTTATAATTAATTTCATGAAGATTCTTGAAAACGTAATGCGTATCATTAGTTACAGCAAAGTATTTCATTAATTAAAATTTCTTAAACTAAATGATTAGTGAAATTAACATTCAAAATTTATTTATGTAAATTTGTCGTTGATATATTTTTATTCTATAAAGATTTTCTAATATAAATAAACTTGAATAAATAGATAACAGAAATACAAAATAAATAACTTTATAGTGATCATATTTTGTGCTTAACATCAGATGTAGCCTGGATACTTTTCTTTCTAAAACACCATATTAAGTCATGGAATTACTTCGGCAGTCTACTACAATTGCAAATCCCAAAGTATATCAACATCTGTATGATATCCGAAATCATAATTTTAATAATATTACAAAAACTTGGTCTCAATAAAAAATATTATTTCATATTTTACATAAATTAACTTTATCAATTACTACACTATACTTAAAGCCAAACATTTTAAATAGTTTCTTTAAAAAATTGTAATACTGCCACAATAATGTATTTTATAACATGTTACATTGCAGCGTAACGATTAACAAGCAATAAAGCGCAACCACCTCTTCCCTGAAATTTGCAACAACATTACCGAAAACCATTCCATAAAACTTCCGTTGTAAGCAACTTGCAGCCAATTGACTTCACATCATTTATAAGAACCTGCCGTCTCATATTATACACTTGCCAACATTGTAGCTCCAAGTAAAGTGCGCACTTCAACGAAAAATTCAGTCGTTCAAACCGGCCATAAAGTCAAAACGCTCGTTCGAAGCAAAAATTTTGGCGGTCCCCCCCTCATATACCTTCCCCACGCTGCATCCTTTTTCTCTTATCCGGCCGGTTCGCAGCTTTCCGCTTCGCTTTCTTTCCGCCGCACTTTTTTTCCTTATTACGTATCCCGTCCTTCCTCCTCTCTCTCCTTCTCGGCAGTGTGTGTACACACTCTCGGCGAGCGGGTCAGATCGAATTAATTGCCAGGTCGAAACCTGTTTGCTCGGAACGGATTCTCTCTCTTTCTCTGGCTCTCGCGGTCCAAGCATATGGCGAATTTAAAAGTCAGCCTTCGGGGGCTCCTCGGAGATTGTCCTCCTGATGCTTGGCTTCTTTCCTGCCGGGCAAAATAAGTGTGCGCTTTTTTAGCTCGGGGGAAAATGCGGCGCACGGTAGTTCTTTGGGCTTGGCGTAAATCAAACGCTGAGGTAATTAGATAGGTTTGTTTATTAGGCTGTTACGAAATCGGTCTAGTTAAGAGGAGGAGAGTGTTGTGATGACGATTTAATTAGGTTTTTTTAGAGAAACCTGAAAGTACATTATGCGATCTGAAAATTTAGTCACTAGAGCGTATATTATTGTTAACTTTAATTATTTTGCTTATGTAAAGGAAAAATAAGTTAAGTAAACCAAATGAATTTGTCAGATATTTTAACAACCTAATTTAATTTTAAATATACCTTGGTCGAAAACTGACTATATTTTAGGAAGATTTTTTGGCCAATTCATGTTAAAATATCGCTTACTTAGAAATGCTGTTTGTATTTTCAGAATTTCTAATACGCGTTGACGAAAAATTTTATCCAGAGTAAAACGATTTGAGATAGATCGACATTATTGTACAAGATTTTCTGTACAAGAAATTATGGAGTATTTATACTTAGATAAATTATAAGAAATTTTGTACAAGTAGTTTGAAAAAATTTTATAGAATTCACTGTGGATTTCTGATGGGGTTTCCTGCAAAAATTTCAGCAATGTTTTATAATCTGTTGGATATACTTTTATGTAACATGAACTTATACACGCATTCTTGCCGGTTGACCTATATATAGTACCTATAGTAGATCTTACAGAAAATATGTGAGATTCTTTAAAAGTATTCCTGTAGGTTATTTCTTAAAAGAAAATAATTTTATCTATCTAAATATTAGAAAAACATAACATCGCCTCGGAAACAGCATGCCCAAATAAATCGAATGTTCAAAACTGTCATTACTACATCAGTATAACTGAGCTCCTATTTAAAAATTCTATAGTATACAAAACGAATATATGAATAATAGAATTTAATAGACTATATAAATACAATATGTATTTATGAATAACTTATTTATAAATTTAAATAACTTTATAATTATTTTTAATAATAGAATCATCGCTGTAGAGAAATAAAATATAAAAAACCTTTTTTCATATACTATCAAACATTTAAAAAAAAATTAAGATCCAAGCATTCACAGCTTATTCTTTTCCAAGGAAAAGTGTCTTTCCTCTCCACGATATCCGAATCCTGCGCTCCTTCTTCCCCTCCTCCCCCGATCCCCGGCATCCGAAAAGAAATCGGGCTCTCTCTGGATTTTCGTGGAAGCCCGCCCGGCCGGGCGTAAATTCGAGCCCCCGGAAAAGGCCGCGCGTGCACGCGCATTGTGCGGCCGTTGTTTTCAAGCTTGCGCGCGCTCTACAATACGGCAAAGCACAAAGCGCGACGACGAGCTCCTTCTCCGGGCCCTTTTGTCACGGCTGGGCCCAAAATTCCTACTGAGTCCTTTAAGGAATTCCGCAATGCGCCTGAATGTAATGGGAGGGGCGGTGACGGCTGGTTTTGTGTATGTCTGTGCGTGTGTAGGTGTTAGTTGTCGGTAGAAGTGCCGCCGCCGATTTTGTATAGGCGGTATCGAGGAAAAATTCCGGAGTTTGTTGCGAGGAATGTGGGATGAGGGTGGGTATTGCGCGTATTGGAAAAATGGAGCAGAATGGATCGGGGGATTTAAATTTTTGAAGGGTTTATGGAGGGCTGGAATTATATTTACGTCGGTATAAAACAGCATTTTATGCATTTTCATGCCCTCATGATAATCAACTTTTTCACACTTGTATCGAAAACTATTATTGTAATTTTTCATAAAGGTAAACTTAAAAAGTTTATGTGAAAATTTATTTGATAATTTTTTTAGGGGTATTTAAATTTTAGTTAAAGTAAAGAACATGTTGAAAATTATATTTTAAAAGTAAATATGTCATTACGATCTATATTAAATAAAGTTATTACATAGATATTTAAAAACATTTTTCCGTCCTTTGATCCAACTTTCATACAATGATGATTCTCATATAGTTATTTCTCATTAAAAGATACATGTAAATTCATGAGTTGCTATAAAACAAGATTTGTTTAAATCATTTGTGGTGCACATACTGTTTTCGTACATACCCTCTCTCAAATTACCAATTTTTAATTTCCGTGAAGACTTAACAATAAGCAATTTTTCCAGGACATTTAAAAAAATCCTATTGCATGCATTCACCACTTACCTAACCACAATACCCATAAACAACAACAATCAATGCATATATCAATAACCCATCCACTAAACCTTCGATATCCCGGAAGAACGATCCCCCATCATACCGTCAACAAACCGCGCGTTCTCAGCCTGCACTTTACAGATCCAAAATCCTGACTCATACCTTTGTCTGAACCTCGCTTGGCGCGCTCGCGCGCGAACACACCGTATACGTGCTCCGAAAATACAACTAGCTCCCGCTTAGCTCTGCACGTCCGCGCCCTTCGGATTTTCCCAGCAGTCGATTCCTCGTAGCTGCACGTATCTATATATTTATATAGATATACACAGAAGCGCGAGAGATTCCCGGCTAAGCACAGCGCGGAGAATAATTGCGCTGAATGAATACAAAGCGCGGACGCGGCACTGTGATGTGATACGTGTATGTATACAGAACAGACACTTCGAATGCTCGACGCGATCGCGACGGTATAATCATATAGAGATCGCGCGAATTCTAGCGCCGTGCGGTGTTTATGCACTATTTGCGCGCTTTCGAATTGGGGGCGTGGGAGCGGTGTGATTGTAAGGATCGCGTTTGAATTTTTGTGATTTAAGGAAAGTAGGGGATTCTAAGGGGTTTGAAAAACACTTGTAAACATTATATAAAGTTGTGATATATGATTATTTAACAAGGACTTATTTAAAATATTTGCAATAACTCAAACTTGTGTTATTTATTCTTCATGCTGACAGAATAGAATGAAGATTTGGAAATACCCTAGATCCCCCATTAACCTAAATTCACCTTATTGTCCTAATAGCCCTCTCCTCTACGCACAACCCATCCAAACATCCAACGGGCGCGTGCAGCCAGTAAACCCTGCACTTCGTACCTCATTAAAAGCACATAACAATCGACGAACCGCCCTAACCGACTCTCTCTACTCTCGCAAAACAAAGTACTCCTGGCTCACGCGTGCGTGAAAAAATTAAAGCAACATCCACCTGCCCGCGCGAACGCGCCAGGCACCTGCTATCTCCGGCGGCTCGCGCGCGCGCGCCTATTTAAGTAAGCATCGCGTACCGCCCGCTGGCATCTGCGCGCCCATCAGATGGCTCGCGCCTGATGGCAGTCAAGGTGAGGGAGAGCTGAGGAGGAGAGAAAGAGTAAGACACGTGCCGCACGGCTCTTTCGTTCACCGAGATGTTTTTGCGATAATATTCTGCTGGGTATGGGGCTGACGTGGAGTTTTGCGCATTTGAGGTGGATTCGCTTGCTGAGTTTTGTGTTTTGGGAAAAAAATGAGAGGGGTTACCTCAACGGTTGTTTATGTTGCAAATTGGGCGAGGATATTTTTTAGGGTTTGGTAGGGTGATGTGTTTTATGAGTATTTTGGCTTTTGAAAAAATTTAATTTTTGTGCAATAGAGTTTGAAGTGGTTGGAGTAACGATACTTTACTTTTATTAAATTTTGATAAAAATCAGTAGTATTACTAAATAGTAGTGAAGAAAATAATTATGAAAAATTACAGTAAAAAGGACAACCAGACTTATATACTCCTTTATTACTTTCTTCAAGAAACCCTAAAAATCTGCGCTAAAAAGCAAAAAAGCGCAAAACTCTCAAAAGCGTACAGCAAAAAAACTCAACCGAGGTTCGTGCTTGAAATTTAAATTTTTTCCAACAAAGCTCCAAAAGCAGAATTAAAACGAAAAAAAGAACATAAAAGCTAAAAATGCACAGAACAGCGATTGCACGTATGTGCGATTGTGATATTCCGGTCTCTCATACGAGCGAGTGAAGCACGTGGACAGTGCAGAGAGCGAATGGACGAAGCGCGTGCAGGAATCCAAACGCCAAGAGCCAAAGAAATTCCGTGAACGAAGAGATTTTCGGGACATAACCTGGTGCGGTGGTGAACTTTTGCGATATGAGCTTACAAGGTATGCTAATATACCGTTCGATGATGACGTCGATGATTACATATTTGTGATAAATTGTTTTTTTATAGCACTCGGTGTTTTAAATTCGCACTTACCGCACGCTTTTGCGTGGCGTAAGTAGTATTTTCTGGCATGGTTCAGATAGCATTATACTTATGCCACGGTACTCGTGATTAACGATTATTAATAATTA
>UELX01002121.1:0-34485 GCA_900480035.1 Eupelmus urozonus
CTAATTTAGCGATTTCGAATGGGCAAAAACTCTGTTCATGTATGAAAAGAAAAACTCCGTAAAATATCGGAGAAACTCCTTTTTCGCTGAGTAAAAGCAAAAATAGCTTTTAAGAAAGGGGGTGATTTCTGACATGATATCCGACAAAATTTCAGAATTTTTCCGTTTCTTAAAGAGATTTTAAACAGGGAAACTCCTTTCAGTCCAAAGCTAAAATTGTTCATAATTTTTCAGAAAATTTGCCCATATTTTCGCTAATTTAGCGTATTTTTTTTTCAGTGTTGTTCGAATTCCATACATATCCAGAAAATAGTTAATATATTACATAATCTTGTCTCTTTTTATAAGGTGACAAATGACGAAGCTGGTAAAATTCTGTATATTTATTTAAGCCTCTACTATATAAGTCGAAATTTAATTCAATGTGTAGTAGGTCTTTTGAGATTTACTAATTGCGTATATTATATATTAATCCCCACCAGAGATTGGGGATCTATTATCCCTCACTTTTTCTAAAATAACAAATATCATAAAACGTTTCAATCTCAGCAAAAGTATTTTATGGGTCTTTGCAAGTATAAAAATGCTTTCTTTTGATCATAGTGCTTTAACATCTAGAAACACGATAAGCAATATATTTTACTCTAATAATAAACGACTTAAAATATATAGCTACATTGATTTCTATAAAAATGTCAAATTATTCAAAGGTGCTAACTGGCAAAGTAACAAATATTATTTAAAAATAATCTAAAAAAAATTATAAAGATTTAAGCTTCTTTCTATTTGTATTATTTATTCACAGAATACAAAATCCAATGAAAAGTAAATCAGTTTATTAAGCAGTTTGTAGAGTAAGATTTAATTAATTAATTAGTTAATAACAAAATTTGAAATGCCAGGTAATCATATAAAATTTTTGGTAAAACTAATGTTTACCTTAACGAATATTTTTGAAAAATTTAAGATATTTTTGGCTTTGGACTCTTACATATACTATTTCAAATTCCGGTGTTTTTTAAAGTAAATAAAGTATTATACTTAAAATCATTAAAATTTGACCCTTATATCTCAAAATTTTAATTTCGGATATCAAATTAAAATTTTGCAAAAATTCTTTTTAAATTTTTGAGAATACATTAATTATTTTACGCGTTCAAAATTTCAATTGTATTGATAAATTTTTATTGTTCTAATATTTATAGCCGTGACAAAAACGTGACTTTCCAATAAGTATCTCTCTCAACGAAGGTTGTTGCTTAAAAATCTTCTTCCTCTAGTCTTAAAATTCACGAAAAACTGAAATCTCATCGCTAAACTCTTGTGAGCTATCTACATCGCGAGCCAGTCAAATATATCGTGTAGTCTACAACTCGACGACGATCGCCTTATCTGTATTGGAGTCATTTTTCACACCGAGCGTATCTCTTAAAAAAAAGACGAGGAATAAGAGCAAGCAAGCTTGGAAGAAAGGAAACAGACCAGATATAAAAACCGCGCGTCATCGATAATCCAAGGCGTCTTCCTTTGACTTGGAAACGTCATTTCTATACACACTGTAAGTGTTTCATTTATTTTTCGACAAAAAATATCGTGGTATCATAATGATATGTTTGTTTGAAAAATTTAATAACAGGTTTATTATTAGTGTTAACAACCTGTTAGCGTGTTAGTGATGAAATTATTAAACTACATTTTTCTGCCGGTGATTGCAACTTTATATATAATAGATAAGATTATTGAGTTAACGATAATATAAAGCTAGCAAGATTGATTGAACACAATATTATCAGCAATAAAACTCAATGTAAAGTTAAATTAGCGATCGGCATCATTTTAAATATTATTTCAAATAACAAAACACACTCATCAATGTGCAATCGAAATTTTTACAATACATCTCTCAAATTTAGCCCAAACTCATTGTAAAACATTTGGAGTACCGATTAGCTTAACTTTCGTTCCCGAATTCCCATAAATCGGTACTCTCGCATCAAAAATCCACCAAAACGTCGGAACCCCTAATAAAAAACACCTTCTTGCCCAAAAAATACCCTCTCAGCTTGCAACAATCGGTCCCCCCACGCAAACGCACACCCACACCCACGCACCAAAAAACCCCATTCACATCCAGAGCATCGATCGGCTCTGACTATCTATCTCACTCTCTCTCCCAGCGATAAAACAGTACACGGTAGAGGAGACGCTCACTCCCTGATAAGCCATTACACTTACAGCACGCGCTTACGGCTCTCACTCGCCGGCGCGCGCTCCTCAGTCTTGGCTGAGAGGCCTTCGAGCTATACCAGCTCCCGAGCGCGCGCAGCGGCGGCTCCGTCATTATGCCGCAATTAAAGTATCCCGCACGTGCAGCCGCGGCTGATCGATGACTTACTACTCCCCGCGTACGCGAGTGATTCATATATATCTCGATAATACACAGTGTGTACCTTTGTGCGCCAGTCCGACTTTTTCACCGCGCAAAAAGATGCCGAGGAGATCGGCAATTTTCGATTGACACGGTACGTTCCGGGGGCCTCTTGTGCTTCTTTGATAAGCAAGCTGTGAATCGATTGGAATGCGATTAGAGTGGTTCCCCGTTTTTTAGTTTTAAAAATGTGAATTTAAGAAGGTGGATGTTTCGCGGAGAGTGCAGTGGTTTTGGATGGTTTTTATAGTGGAAAATGTAACGCGAGTATGTCTGTTAATCTTTAGACGAACAGACGATCTGATTTAAGATTTTTTCTTTTCGATTCGAGTAATGCCGAACGGATTTATCGCTCGCGTCATTTTTTAATGCGCCTCGCAGCGATCGCCGAGTAGCCGATGATTGATAGATATACACGGCTCTTTTTTTTTCGTACACGACGATAGAGATACGGAAAAATGTGCTTATGTAAGATAAAGAAATTCATTCTGATTATTCATCGCTATTCGCGTTCATTGAGCGAAAGCTTGAAATAAGACGTTAACCTTTTTTTTTGCGTATAAAGAACGGAAACGCGCAAGAAGGACAAAAAGCATCGCGTAAGCTAAAAACACAATATCGCGTTACTTAGACGCGTATAATCGCCGAGCTTATCATTCGGAAAATCGTTTTTCAATTCTCAACGCAATTTAAAGCATCTGATCGGTTTGTCGGAACGGATCGGCAATAATTCATCGACTGCTTCCAACCGTCCCTCTTAATATCTTACGATATATACGTATATATATAAATATATCCTCGTTAAAGCAACGTTTGCACCGTCGAACATCAACGTATACATATACATTTGCGAAACCGCGCCTACATATAACTATTAGAGAGGAAAAACGCGGGCAAAACCGATCGACCCGCGCTCATCTTTTTATCTCTCGGAATGCGCGCGCGTGGTAACTCGATCGCGCACGCGACGATGTCAATACATATAAGCGCGATCACCTGTTCACTCCCCATGCGTATATATATATAATACATTGTTCTGTGTGCATGTGTATGTGATGCATAATATGTGGGTATATGTGCAACAGGCGGCGGCCGGCTACCTTTTTTCCTTGGGCCCGCGGACAAGCCGTGAGGATAATACGGCAAGCACATGTCGACCATCACCTCATCGAGCAGTGGCTGCAGCCTCGATCGGCCCGCGAGGGCCAACAAGTGAGTGTATATATGTATGCAGGCGGCGAGCGTTAAGTAAGTCGGTGAATGAGCCGGCGTGATGATGAGGCTCGGCTTCACTTTTTTGTTTTATTTTTTTTTGTGCTCAGGAATTCGGACGGAAAATGATGATGAGTTGACGGGGGGAGAGAGATCGTTTGGATGATGGTGGGGTTTTCCGGGTTTGATATTAGAAGAATTTTCTTTTTGTTTTGGAGAATGGTTAGGGAGATGTGAAATTAATTAGGTTTATGTGGGAGAAAGAGGTGGGAGGATATGAAATTAGTATATTTTGTTTCGTTTTTGGACAGAATTGCACATAATGCTGAAAACAAGTTTCTGAATTTCTTTGACGTAGTTGGTTATATACATGTTTTTTAAAACTGAATTAACAGTGTTTTAAAGATTCCTTTTTTACATAAAATTAATATAGTTATTGAAAAGTTGTTATTTGATAAAAATATGGGACGGGTTCGTATGTCCGGTTTTGGGCAATTATTTCTCAACATTTTATGACAAATCCACTTTTGAAAAACTCATCCCGGCCTTTTAAGATAAGCCCACCTTAATCTAAATAACTAAAGTTTAATTGCTTTTATTTATCTATATGCCAGATATATCAGAATCCAATATTAGAATCATTAAACTAAAATATGCTTTCACAAATTACTAATATTTATAATACCGTTATTTTTTACATTTTAATTATTCCTTATATGAAATTAATAGAGACGATGGTAGGAAATGATAATAGTAGTCTACTTCCGATCCGATTTCCAACCTTTTCATATCATTCGTTTATTTTCATAGTTTGCGGCAAAAAAGACACAAAATAATGGTCATGATAATAATAATCATTGTTGTAATAAATTAGTTATGTTTTAGATTTCAACTTCTTTTATGCGTTTCGGGCGCACGTTTAAAGATTGAATTTGTTGGAAACACGCAAAATAGACTTAACCAACCATGTTGGAAAATTACAGATTTAATGACGGTAACAGTTATGATTTAGTGAAATGTAGCTTGGATTAATTTAATAAATGCATAAAAATGTTTCTTCTAATTATTTTTTATTTGAATATTTTACATGATAAAGAATTATGTAGCTTCTCAAATTAACGACTTAAATTCATTTATCGTATTTCGGAGAAATCGAAGTTTTACTGTTTAAAGGTGCGTCCGAGATCAGAAAAAAGGAGTTGAAATTAAATTTATCTTTTTCTCTTTTCATTGTTTATCTTGTATGAACAATAATAAAACTGTTTGTTAAAGTAAAAGAAATAACTAAAAATTACTCATTTATTTAATTCCGGTGTATTTGTCGAATTCTTCCGATTCCAATCGAACTTCCGATAACTATGAATTTTATATCAAGAGAGGGGCTCTCAAATCTTCCAAAAATTGAATACTCGAATTTGAACGAAATAAACTCAAGTAGTTATCTTAGAAAACTATATAGAAATAACCCTGGTAGAAATGTTCCACATTGTTTGGCCAGCATAATTACAAAATAATAAGTAGATTTGATCTAAGATTAAAAAAAATTGTTTTTATATCATTTTAATAAATCAATGAGAAATAATAAACCGTAAAAAAATCATTAATCAACGGTAAAAGTTTCTAATGCTCTAAAGTCAGCTTGATTCGTTTATGACGAAAGAAAGCCTTTTAGCCCAGTTTCAAATTGATTGATTAATTAACTTAGCGTGAAGGCGATTTTAAGTGAAATTGAGATGTTTGATGAAATCATCTTTTTCAAAGTACTTTCAATTATTCTACCGGATGTAAATTCCGTTTTCATCTTTTAAATATTAACAAACATAAATAATTAAAATTTCTAAAAGCAATTAAACTTTTAAATTATAGTTTTAATTGTAATTTATAAAAAATAAATATTATCCTACAACATATTTTAGTGAAACCTCAATCAATTACATTATAAATAAAATAAAATTCCATTTGCGCAACGCAACAGGTTTGTTCGTCTTCGCATTCGTTTAAAAATAATTTATTCACCACAAACACAATATCTAACATAAATCGACTGCCGAATTTGAAAAAACCCATCAAACCAGCAAACATCGATGACCGTGCGATTGTTAATTTAAGCATTACTCCAACCTCGCCTGATTAGCATTAAATCTCGGCTGATGCCCTTATTCGAAACAAACGAAAATACAACGAACCACTCGGGAAACCTAGAAACTCTGAAAAAAAAGCACGCCGAAGGCCTTGATGTAAACAACAAAGAAGCGCGCAGACTGAAAAAAAAAGAAGAACTCGTTTCGCTTATTAAATATTCCGCCGTGAAGTCACTTGATTATAATAATTACCTACATCACTCGCCGTCTCTTTTCTTCTCAATGACATCACGAAAATCGAGCGCCGCGTACGCACGCAGCGCTCGCTGCATTTCGAAACTGTATAACGCGAGCAGCTACCGCTACGATATATGTGTAAGAGATAATGCAAGGTATTTCATCGTGTATCAGATCTGAACGCTATATGGCTACTAAAGCGCTTCGATTCTTTGATGAAAGGTTTTTAGGTGGCCTAATAAAAAGCGTCGGGCTTTGAGTCCTGTGAGTTTTTTTTTTTTAGATAAGTCGTGACGTGGTAGAAATCGATTTAGTTTAACGCGTCTGTTGATCTATATTAAAAGGTTTTCAGGTGCTTTTAAAATTAGATTCGGTTGATATGGCCTTTTTGTTAGTTATACATTTTATATGCTTACGTTATTTACTTTAAGTTGTTAAAAGTGGAAGTTTAATTTTAATTTAAAAAATTATTTGCGCTCGACTTGATTGAAGAATAATGTCACATTGCTTCGCAATTTGACCCCTTCGATCCTCATGAGTATTTAAATTGAGAATTCACGAAGGAATTAACAATCAATCGTGACGCACTTTTCTGCAGTCTTATTGCTTTTTAATCAGATGGATTTATAATGCATACGAAATTTATTCACTGAAAATCTTTTTAATTATTCTAAGAAGCAACCTCACTATGTACACATACAAACATTCCCGATTTTAAACTTTTATTAAATGCGTTGTTAAAGTTAACTTGAACACTTGCATAGCAAAAATTTAGAAGTATTTGTAAAATAATAATGATATTTTGTCGGCGACCTTTCGGTTTGAACGTTTTAAGAATAGCGTTAAATCAATATTTTGCATTTTTATGCAATACAGATGTTTGTACAATATTTTCTTTCCAGAATCTATTTTTTTTACTTGAATGCATACAATTTAATTTCAATAAAGGTTAACTGTTATAAATTATAATGCTTTTATTTTTATATCGTTAATATTTTCTAATTATTTATTTTTATTTTATCAAAACCTGACTCGATAAACTTCTATTCTTTAGAAAAACATACGTATTTGGATTTACATAAATTATTTAAAGCAAACAGTATCATTCACGATATAAATTAAAATATAACCAACATACATACATTCCAAATGAAAATCCAAACATTATTATTAAATCAAAACATTTCGAAAAAAATCAAAAAATTTCACCAAAAAAATTTCTCGAACATCCTTTTAACCATTTTCGCACGTATCTACCCTTCAGTCATTACGCCCCCCCCCCCTCTTCATAACTAAAATATCTGAACTAATAAACAAATATCACCGTCATTCAAGCTGGGGAAACCATCAGACCGAGGGCAACCGGAGCGTCATGAAGCCGAACTCTGCGTACGTGTCGCACAATCGCTTCTCGAGATACCTGGCCGCCCTATCCAGCCTCGCACCCGTCAGGTTCAAAAGGTAAGTATCCATGCACGTTTGCTCGCACGTGCGTCATTATGTATATATATTTAGATATTATTCGATGAATGGCCCGAGGGGAGATTAAAGTTTGCGCTGAGCTCGTTTTTGTCGGATCCAGCGCTTGCCCGGGGAATCTGATGTTGGGTTTACTGCATGGATGATTTATGAATGGGTTCAGTTACCTAGGAGAGAGTGTTTATTTTTTTATTAAAGTTTGTTTGAGATAGAAATGATAGTAATTATTGAAGATTTTGAAAATAATAATAGAACAAATACACTTAAAAGCATATATCCAAAAAATTGCATATATAAAAATATACATTCTTACGCAGCGTGCCAGGCTCGGAACTACCACTGGACAAGATCGGCCTGTTCTCATCGGCCTCCTTCAGATGGCTCAACGAGTACCTGAGCGCCGGCTACAGAAACGGCATGAGGGACAAGACGCTGCCAAGTCTATCTCAACGCGAGACCTGCAACGTCAACGGGTCAAGGTTGGGCCCTTTACTATACTTGCATTACCTTTCATTTTGATTTTTCAATTTTCAATCAGTTTGACAGCGCGAACAATCGGTTTTTCCCATTTTCGCCGCGAGCGATCGCAAACCTTGAATTCATTTTTTGTTAGCTGATCTAGTTTTCCTTTTGGAGTTTCGGCACTGAGGGAATTTTTTTTCCACGCGCTTGGTATTGTCTACGTATAAATTAAACATTAGTACGCGAAGAAAAAGTGTTCATTTTTTTTAGCTGAACGTTTTTCTAATCGAGTACATTATAATACTTTAAGCGATTTACTTTTACTACTAAATAATGTCAAATACGCAATTATAATAATATCCCAACTCTTTTAAAAAAATGTATCGGCCCCAAAGTAAATCCAATAATTTTATATATAGTTATCAAAACGCTAAAACTAATAAAATTGAAATATTATCATCATGTTTGCAGATTGGAAGGTTTACTGCATGCGCACTTCGTAGAGAAGGGCCAGGCAGGCGCATCGATACCTCGCGTCGCTTGGCGATTTGTGCGCACCCGTGTCCTTATCGGCTCCTTCATTTACTTAATCGGCACGCTGATATCTCTCGCTGGACCGGTAATAATACTTTTTTAAATATATAAGTGAAAATTTCGAGTTAATTATTAAAGATTTTTCACTTAAACATTGCGAATTAATTTTCAGATCTTCGTTTTGAGTGAGATAATCAAAGCGACCGAAGAGCGAAATCTTCTTAACATCGCTCTGAGCAAGGTGAATAAAACAGTGCTAGCAGTGAACAACGCGACGACGACCGAGAATGGGTTTAGTTCTAACGGCGACGATCAGTCGACGAAGGAGAAAGAGATCGTAATGGACGAGATAATAATCTTCAGTCATACCGGCTTATTGATTCTCATCGAGCTCATCTCGCAATTTCTCATCTCGTGGAGCTCGTCCCTAAACCTCAGGTAGCTATCCATTCCACTCTCGTGAATCATAGATATATAATTGATTACGATTACGGAAATTGTTTTTCATTTTATTTTTTTTTTTTAATGAATTAAATTTGTTAAATTAGTTTAGTTTTTACACACTAACGGTACGGTGTGTTAATCTCTTGTTTTTCTTATTTTTGTTTCATTTAGAACAGCCTGCCGCCTGCGATCGGCTTGCTTGGCAGTCTGCTATAAGAAGCTGCTGCGATCCTCCCTCAGGTGTTCTACCAGCGCGCAACAGGTATTGACAATTTCGTATAGAATTACTGTATAAATATATACATATCTGTAAATTTATTAGCAAAATTGTAGACATTATACAGTAAAAGCACTCCCTTGGAAAATTGATCGTGAACATACACAAATGTTCAGCAATAAATTTGAAAGAAACTTCACGGTAAATTTTCTCTGGGTCTAATGACCTCACCACAGCCAAAGACAACTGGCTGCGGGAAGCTGGGCGCCGCGAATAATCGGACAGCGGGAGTTTGGCCGCTTTGCTTGTTTCAGACCCTCACGTACTTTGTTCCAGACAGCGAAATTCTGCACGAGCTGATTAGCCTGGGACCATTGGTTCTTGGTGGACCTACGGTTCTTTTTCTCATTTCGGGCTTTACCTGCGGTATTCTAGGCTGGTGGGCACTTTCGGGCCTGGTTATCGTTGTGGTTCTTTACTCGTGTTTGGTGAGCTTTATGTATATTTATGTATATGTATGCGCTAGTAATTTAGTTTCTTTTTTGTAATGTATTTCAAATAAGTAAATAGAGTTGTAGTAATTGCTCCGGATATATCAATTTTAAGTCAGGTTTGTTTAGTGTTAGTATTGGTAGAATAAATATTTTTTAGCAAACAGTTTGATAAATTGGTAAATGATTATTTTAAATGTATTGTCAATGTTGTTATTACTTATACCTTGTATTATAAAATTTCATATGGATATCATGTAATTCTTGATTTAAGAACAATTTTACCCTAAAAAGCTTTTTATCAGTTTATCGATAACGCTATCAAAAGATAAAATGCGCATATAGCTCATGAAAGATTGATTTTTTGCGCATTGACATCGATGAAAAGTATTTGATTGATCTAAATCAATCGAAAAAAATTTTACAATATACTTTAATCTTGCAAAAAAGAAAATACACAAAATATGTTAAAACTTTAAAAATGAAGTTCGAACACTTTGATCTAGATGGTCGCTGCGTATTTCACAAAAGCCTTTGCCGCGAGAGCAATCGAATACTCATTGAGACGGATGTCCCTGGTTGAAGAGTTTATAAACAATATTCAACTGGCAAAAATCACCCTTTGGGATCGTCATTTTCAAGATAGAATAAAAGGCAAGTATATAGAATTATTAGCTCGGTTAATTTACAAGTTTTAACTATTTTTTATCTTTTATTCTATATTTGCTTGCAGATATTCGAAATCGGGAGCTCGCTGAAATGCAATTTGGTGGTTTTAGCGAAGGTTGTGGCCTCTCGATGGTCCACACAATACCGATCTTCGCTGTCTCAACTATCACTCTCGTTAGTTTAGTCGTCGAAAAGCAGATCTCATTCGTTCAGGTGATTTATTTTTCATCATGCTCGATATGTAAAAATATATCGACTCTCAATATTAAAAAATGTTTTCTTTAGAGACAAATTTAAAGATGTGCTTGAAGTAAGAATTGAAAATTCTTATTAATTTTCGGATTTGATAATTTTTAGTATGTTCCGGTACTGGTGCTATTTCTGGTAAACCTCAAGCACTGCATCCGCACGAGCTGGATGGCACTGAGCAGCATTTCGAGGGGCCTGGCATTCCTCAACAAGCTTAAGGTGACAGGAAGCTCTTCCGATCTATCTTAATTTCGAGGACCTATTACACTGAAGTCATTATATGATGACAAAGTTTATTTTAAAACATCCGCTTATATGGAGCTTATCATCATTACTCATATATTACTAAATCGGTGTCTTCCTCCATTAAAAATTTATTATTAAGATTCAGGCAAATGCAATGTAAAAATAGAAAAATACGATTCTGATTTCAGACTATTTTAATTTTACAAGAAGCTGATCGGTTTCTGGACAAGCCCATAGACCGTAACTTCGCTATCATTATTCACAACGGACATTTTACGTGGTCGAAGAATAAGCTTCGAAGTGCCAAAAACGTCAAACGCTCGTCTCGGTTAGTCAAAATTAATGTTAATAAAATAATTCATAACTTTAAAAAATCTCTACAAACTTTTTATAATGCGTGATTTTAGTTTTTACGTTGACAATCACCAAGGAAACTCAGTGGAACTGAATTTCCCTACCTCCCTAGTCACCACGCTATCAGAAATCGACTTTTACGTTCCAAAGGTAAGACAATAATTGCAGTAATCCTGCAGATTTACAAACAAAGCTGAATTCATTACATCGCTCCGATTGTCAATTAAAATTATTTTTTATTGCGAAAGGGCAAACTGGTGGGTGTGTATGGCCACCAGGATTCTGGCAAGACATCCTTCCTGCTGAGCATCCTCGGACACCTGCAGTGCTGCGGCGGCACAGTGGCGATAGACGGCAGCTGCGCTTACGTGCCAGCCGAACCCTGGCTGATGGATGGCACCGTCAAGGAGAACGTGCTCTTTGGCGAGAACTTCGATTCCAGCAGGTTCGTACCTCGTTTTTTTTTTTTTTAAATTGTAATGTTGTAATGAGAGTAGGATGGAAATCGGTGATACATACAAGAATTGTTTAGAGGAATCGGATTTCCGATTTAAATACAATCTTTTTATGCCAATATATTTGTAAGAGTTTTAATTTTAAATGAGTGCCTATTTATTGTCATTGATAGAAATGTTTATTTGAATAACACTTTCTGCTATGAAAAAATACAGAGTGTACTGAGAAAGCAATGCTGCAGATGTGTAATTCGGTATGATGAGTCTAAATAGGAAGTCATAAACCTACTTATTAAAGAAGAGCAGAGATTTTATGACGTACGCTTTCAGTTTGTCAGAATTATCTTCATTAGTTTCAAAATATTCTCGAATTATTAATCTAAAAATGTATGAAAAAATTCAGTTTTATTAGTTAATATTATAAAAGTCAATTAAAAATGAAAAACGTCATGATTAACATTTTTGATGATGATTAACACCAGTTTTTAACTTTCCGTTAAGGTAGATAAAATATTTCCCTCCAGGATGTAAAATCTGAGAATCTCATCAAAAACTACATCAGCGAGCTAGCTGAAAACTCGTTACATTCCAATTATTCATCAATAAATAACCACAAATAAAAAAGAACTAAATCCAATCACAGATATTACCGTGCAATCCGCTCGTCGCACCTAAACAACGAGATCGCAACCTTGGCCGAGCTGGACGATACGGACGTAGCCGCGGCTGGACTGACTCCAGTGCAGCGCGACAAAATCGGCTTGGCCAGGGCTGTTTACGCTCAACGAGACATTAATCTGTTGGACGAGCCACTCGCCTCCCTCGGTTACAGGGAATGTCTCGAAGTATTTGACAAGTGCGTACTTCAGCAGCTTGCTGGCAAGACTATCATTGTTGCCAGTGATCGTGTCGAGGTAAAAATTAATAATTATTAGTTTTTTCCTTTTTTACGATCGTTACCAGTGACGATGTCCTTATTGACTGCTTTTACAGCTGCTCAGACAATGTCACGTTATTTACGTGATGAAAGAGGGAAAGATTGTGGAGAGCGGCAGCCACGAGGACCTTATCCAGTCGAATAGCCAGTACGCCAGGTTCGCCAAGCAGCAGTCGATACGTAATAAAAAAATATTCCAGTAAGTAGCAGACTTGTTGCGCGGTTAAAATTTTTATTAAATTTAATGTGCATGTACTGGAAGCGAATTTTTCAATATTTTTATATTAAGAAAATGATGATGCACGGTTACGTTAACTTTAATGCGGAAACGATAATGCAATGTTCAATATTTGCATTACATTTAATGCAACGTGTATCAGTTAGTCTTTGAGTAGCTATAAAAAATGTTGATTTCAGTAGATGTATTTTAATGTTTAATATGAAAATATTTGCAGACTAATTGTGTAATTCCCCTTCCGATTGCAAAAATTTGATAAAACCTGATAAAATAATGAAATTATAGAAAAGTGATACAATTACACGCATACAAATTGATACGAGTATGATTATTTGCATCATTGTATACCCGACTTTATGCAATCAGACTATATATTTATACATCTTATTTTATTGTTCTTTCATTTAAACTTAATAGGAGCGGAGAATTCTCAAGTTCCTCGCCATCGAGATTAACGCCGTCGTCACCAAAAGATTTCATATCCAGCACTGCATCCTTTGATATCATCGATAACAACAATGTAGGTTACATATACAAGTGATATTCCGCATTCAGACTAAACTACGTATCCATCGCCTTATTTAATCCAAATTATTTCAGGAGGAATCTCGACCATTTTACGGCCGAAACTTGGAGTTTCCGGTACTGCACAGCTTTAGCGAGGGTCGGCCCAAAACCGGAATGGGTGTCTACCTTAAGTACACCGGCGGCTGGGCCGTATGCTGCCTGCTCTTTTTTCTCTCAACCCTCTACTCGGCATTCATCGCTGTTGCACCCTATTGCATCGTTCACGTTGGACAAGTAAGGATTGATTTTGATTTTTTAATAATACGTTATTATTTCTGTCATAGATTTATTATTAGACAATAACGTTATTAGTCGAACCAATAAGTGGATTATTTTATAAAACTAACTTTGGAAATTTCAAAATGCAGTAAAAATTCACTTAGTAATTTTAATGTTTTCAACATATATTGTAGGTACGGCTTTTATTATTGCAGTTTTAGTTTTGAGATCTCGTTACTCTTTACGTAATAAACCTACGTGCATTGAGCAACATTGGCTTTTTTTAATTTTCAGCAAAAAGTAGACGATATGAAGATCGCGGTTGGTGTTCTATCTACGCTCGTTGGTTTTCTCATAGTTTGCGGTGTAATTCTAACGTTCGCTTACAACAAGGTACTTGGATTAACGTTACGAAAAATGCAGCCTTAAAAGTTGAAATTATTTCTAAGACACAGTGAATAATTTGAATTTTAACATTTACAGACTGTTTTCCAAGCAGCAACAAAACTACACGACTATTGGATCGAAAGCCTGGGCAGAGCACAAATCTCGATATTTAGCACCGCTACGATTTCCTTGTTACTGAATATATGCAGCTTGAATTTGCAGGAAGGTGAGCCTCGCGTTTATCAAATTTTAATAGCACGCTTTACTGCTAATAAAAAGTTTTGTAAAATCATTCTGTTTATAGTCGACTCGGTGCTGCCAAGGTCAATAATAACGGTCCTCATGAACGTCGGGATCAGCTTTTTTAGTTTAGTTATACTGGGGCTACTTTCTCCGTGGCTCATTATGCCGGTCCTTGCGTTCGTCGTTATATGTGTAATATTTAGCATTTATGTGAGGTAGGCTTTTTTTCTTTTAAATAATTAGTTTTACTGAATTCTAAAAATAAAAAATGCAATTACAATTTATGGTTTTAGTTTTTATTGCTAACGTTTTATTTGACATTTATAGAGGAGCTGTTTTAAGTCTTCACGAGTTGAAAGTCAGCTCGGCGACCTTGGTCTTGAACCATATTGGGAATACAGTCCAAGGTCGCGCTACCATACAGGCGTTTTCCAAAGAAAAAGAGTTTGCCAAAAAGTATGAAAAATCAATTTTATCTTCAGTTAATTATATGATATCATATGATTTATTTGTTTTAACATTATTTACTGATTGCAGGTATTATAAGCTTTTTAATGAAAACTCGACTTATGACTTCATGCTATACGCAACAAGATTATGGCTTGAATTTAGATTGAAACTGTTATCGGGTAAATATATATAAATCAATTTGATAAAGGCGAATCTACGCAAGGGTTGAGTGCCCATTAAACGGTAGATTTCGGTCAACAATTATTTTTTTGTTTAGCATAGAACATTGGATTTCTTAGCACTCAATTCTTATGTAGACACGTCTTAATTATACACTATTTAGATTTCTCAACAGTGTAAAAATTTCGGAAATTATTACTTTTGAAAATCTAAAAATTAATAATACTAACATTTATTAGACTGTTATTATTTTTAAGATATATAAAATTACATGTAAATATTAATAGAACTTTTAATTACTTTTTTTTAATAATATTTTTAAAAACATATAATTTTTATTTTCTATTCATTAACAAAGACGAAATTTTGCTACACATTTTTATATTGTATCAATAGTATACGTTAGAAGTTATCAACAGGAAGAAATAATTCACCTCTTTTTACAGTTCTAGTCTTTAGCGGCGTCATCTTTATATGTGAACTTTTGTACAGCGGATCTGGCGGACTACCGCGCCTTAGTCTCGCTTACGTTATCACACTGCAGTTGACCCTGAGCGTACTGCACACGATCGGCGCCATCAATAACGTCTACAAAAGTCTCATGGCTCTTAACAGCGTTGAACATTACATGACGGTATAAATATTTTCTTCATTGGCACCTTTTTCTATTAGGTAAAAGTATAATAAAATGATAAATAAAAATTAATGCTTTTAGACTTTACCAAAAGAGAGAGAAGGCACAGCCAGACTGTCCAGTATGTGGCCCACCGATGGCAGCATAGAGTTCAGAAACGTGTCGCTCTACGACCGAGAGGAATCGAGCCGGAAGCCTCTGACCTTCAGTCTATCTTCAGGCGACAGACTCGGTATTATATATAGCGATTTAATTAATGGTTGTATATACTTAAAGGCGATTGTGAAACATGTAATTGTTCTCCTATAGCCGTGATCTCGTCGCAAGCGAACACGAAGCTGGCCTTCGTGTCGGCGCTCTTCAGATTTATGGAGCTGCCGTCCGGCGAGATCTTCATCGACGGTACCAGCATTTCTCAGGTGCCCCTGGATATGCTCAGGCAGTGTATTTGTTTTATTCCTGGCAATCCATTGTTATTTAATGGAAGTATAAGGTAAAGTTTTTAAAACAATGTTTTAATAATTTTTTTTTTTAATTCAAAATTTTGTATTTGTAAAAAAATTTATCAAAAATATTGTAACAGGCACAATTTAGATCCATCCGAAAAAATGGCCGACCAAAGTATAATGAGAGTTTTGCAAAAGGTTTATTTGTGGGAAAAGGTATCCAGGCTGCCCGATAAACTAGTCAGTGATTCTTGCCATCTTTTTACTGTTTACGAGAAGGTTTTAATATTTTTGGCACGCGCATTGCTTAATGAAAGAACAAAAGTACGTACAAGAAAATTATTCTTTATTTTCTTATTCTTGTTGTATAAGATTAAAATGTAAAAACACATGAATTTTTTTAATTAAAATTTTTTAGATCATAATAATGGAAGAACCAGAGGTTGATGTGACAGATGATCGCGGTGAAATCCTTGAAGTCGTGCTGCGAGACGCTTTTGCCGATTGTACGGTGATCAGACTCTCTAGTCATAAAATTCGCTCTTGCCAAAAGTTCCTCACCCTTGACGGAGAGGTATGGACTTAATCAAGAAAAAACTAAATATTTTGTATAAATTTAAATTTTAATCTTATCAAACAAAATAAATTATTTTTAGGTTGATGATTACAATTCGGATCTGGGTTCTTCTACCCTTTCACAGCTCACCACGACCACGGAGATCTACACTGCGTTACCTGCCAATGTCTTAACTGATGTTTCTGAACCATTTTGAGAAGTTTGCAGAAGTGCGAAAGGAATTAAAGAGATAAAGTAGCTTTGCGTTTAATTTTATAATGTATTACGCTACTCGTACTTTATTATACAAATCCCAAATATTTTTTACAATTTACATATAGATTTTTATTTACTTTATTTGCGCATAAAGTCAATCGCAATCGTAACTGTAGTCAAGTAATGATTAGTCGATTTATACGAAGTCTCTCACAAACATTATCTACATAATTAAAATTAATTCCTTTATAATTAGACACACCGTTTCAATAATAGTTTTTTTGACACTCCGTACGCAAAGCTCAGTTTTACACACTATTAAATAAAAAAAGTGTAAGGTAAATCAAGATTTGTATACGTCGCGACAAAAAATATTATTCGATACATGGGTAAAAAGAGATTTCAATCTCACGTGAACTTTTTTATCCTAGCTTTACTTGGGTACAAATGTTCGCGTAAAGATAAGATCACGTTCTCGCACTAGTATCGAAAATAGCTATTAACGTACTTCGATGGAAGGCCCTACACTCGTTATAACAATCAGTCACAAATAACATAGTATAAAGCTTCTTCTATAGTCGTATCTAATTACTCAACTTGCAAGACTATCGTTTCTAAATCGCTTTCAGTCAAAATGGAATGTATGCATATTCTTCTTTAATGTAATATACAATTTGAAATGAAATGTAATTTCAGTAACTAGATACACTACAAAGATTATTCAAATTTAAATTGTTTGATTATTGCTTTGGCGATCGTAACTTTATACAAATTTTTCAGTAATGAAAAATTCAATAAGCTTGTTCTGGAATTTTTTAATGTTTAAACAGTTATGTCGAGGTGTTTACTCAGACTTGTGATACTAATTTTAACAGAGTTGGATTTATGCTTTTCAAATTTTGAGTAATGTACTCTTTTGACATAAAATTTTGAACACTTATTTCGTTGTTACCTTAGGTATTAATTGCATTTATTATGAATTATAATTTGGTATAATTAAACTTACTGAGTTAAAAATGATTTCTTCCAACCTGTTAACATAAGCGTTACCTGATACAGGAAAACTCGGTTATTCAATACTCCGGAACACATAGTTAAAAAAGCACCTTTAATAAGCGCACGCGTGACTTCGCGTCGCGGTAGCGCCTACTCCTTGGTCAGACTTGCTTGACCTCACCACTACAATGCGGGCAGCAAGCGATGTTTGGAATACCCGACTGGCAAGAGGCTGAAGAGCTTGAGGGTAGGAACATACGACCGCCCACCGCCACAGCCGCGCCCATCACCGCGCTGCAAGCCGCATCCTGTCTGCCTGACATAAGCAGATTTGGGCTCATCAGCAGCTGTAAAAAAAAATAATTTTTAAGTTAGTTATAGTTATAGTATAGTGTATAAAATTTAAGTGTTATATACAAAATATTTGTGAACAGAGAGGCTATATATATATGTAATAAAGAACATATTTTTACATTTAATTTTATGTTTTTAAAATTCATTACCTGCTCTGCATTCTTTTCAGCTGTCGTTTTCATGTCAAGGCCAGTAATATTAATTTCTTTGCGAAGATTAATTTTGTCCATACCACTAAGTAAGTGAACTTTTAATAATTCAGCTAATTGACAACAACCCTCAGATAGATCAATAATATTTGTTGTTGGAAGCTCATGACGCCTGGCAGCGCCAACAGGATCGAAATTTTCTCGAAGTATACTTAATGTTCTAAAATAAAAATTTTCAATAATTTTTGTACTTTATACAGTGTTATCCAATAACGTATTTTTCTAATAATGGAGGTAGCTGTTACCTATATGTTCTTAAAGAAGTATCTCTCACTTTACTGCGCTCTTCTAAAAGTCTTTTTATTGTCTCTTGAAGATCTGTAGTCCGTTGACACAATGCTGCTTTCCATTTAGCAAGCTCTTCTACCATTAGGCTAAAACATTAAGATTTTATTTATTTTGAAAGTTCTAGACTTATTATTCATAAATCTAATATTACAAAAACATTGCACCTGCTTGCTAAAAATTTACTTCTCCAAACTTCACATTGTCCTGCCAACCACTCAGTTTGTTCTTGATGAGTACTGAGATGCTGAGCTGAATTTAAAAGTGCTCTAGCCAATTGCAATTTATCTTCTGTAAGCAAGTGAACTCTTGTTTCTAAATCTTCACCTACTGCAGCTACTAGTAAATTTTTTAATTCTCCATTTACCTGAAAAAAATAAAAAATAATAGGTGAGTTTTAATTTTTTTAGATGATGAATCAAATAAAAAGTAATTTATTGAACACCACAAACATTTTATTCTGTGGTTCTTATGTCAAACATTGAGAAACAATGCTAGAATAAAATGACCATGAAGATTAGTAACAACTTTATTTAGAAATAATAATGATTTAGTCTTTTTATTGTATTATTTTAAGGAAATAAGAAAAAATAGAATTACCTGAGCTTGGAACTTTAATTGATTTTCTAATTGACTATTTTCTTCTTTTAGTTTCTGAATTTCAGCTTCATACTGTTTTTTCAAAGATTCCGCTTCAGTTTCAACTGTAGCTGGTTTATTGTCATATTGACTTTCTTTCTTTGTTTCCTCAGTCTTCAAATGAGCTAGTTGAGTAACCATAACATTGATATCCAAATTGTTTTTTGATACTCTCTTCTTTTTCTTTTCAAAAGGAATAATTGGATTGACAGCAGCTTTATAAGGCTCATAAGGAACAAATTTAGGCTCCTTCGTTTTTAGTGAATGAATAATGTGTTTTCCTTTTTTTATTTGAGTTATTGTCTTAGGCACCAAATTTACTATTTGACCTGTCGGAGTTACAGGAGGTGTTGAATTTTGTTGCTTCAAGTTGGTTGGATGATAAATCAAAGCCTCTCCTAATCTCACTTTAATTGGTTTTTCAGCAATTTCTGCTGGTTTATCTACGGTAACATTTTCCATACCATCCCCTTGAGTTCTCTTTGGACAGGCCATTGTATGGACATCTAGAATTAAAAAAGAGATTTTATTTATGTTTTATATTAAAAAACTTATCGAAAGTTGAATTTGTAAATTTGAAAGTTTTCTTGAAACATATGTAAACACAAGGCAAAAAAATACTAAAAAGTGAAAGTGCATATAACCTAAACATTCAGCATAACGCAAATACCTTGACTAGTGGACGAAACGCTTCGTACGCTGCTCTTTCTAGAGCAAGAGAAAGTAGCCACCTCCTCGCTCATTTTCTTGGATTCTCACTATATGGATCAGCAATAATAAAAAAAAAATACAACAGGAGAAAACGGATCTCCCGAAAATACGCGGATGAAAAAAATACCTTAAAAAAACGAACTTGAATAATTTTGCTATAAACAATCACCAGAGACTTTCCATCTGCCGATTATTAAAATTAATGAAAAAAAATTAATTACGGAAGCACTGTGTGTACGTACGCGTGCATCGTCTGTCAGCAAGCGTATTGTTATGCGTGCCAATATACATATAGATAATAACGGATCAGCTGTTTTCCCGTTTCCGCGCCGCCCCCTGACGTGTCTTTCCGAAAATCGCGCGACGGCGCATTCGGTGTTCCAAAATTTCACGCGCATACTTATAGATACACATTTTCCGAGCGCGATCTCAAATATCTAACGTTATTTTTGGTTTTTCCTGAATCGCCTGAACGACTTTGAAAGAGTATATAGGTTATTTAATCAAATTTTCACTTTAAAGTGTATTTTCTACTTTTCAAAGAAAAAAATCGCTTCACTCTTTTCAGGTCGATTTGATTTTGGAGCAATCGAGATATGCAAGAGTTTCGCTCGCACGGTAAATCCTAGTTTGTTAATGCAAGCCGGCGCGTGCGTAAGCGCGTTTAAAAATAAAACAAAATATATAGGTAAACAGCAAAGTGTTGCGAATAGCGTGAGTAGAAGAAAACAAGAGAAGTGGCGGCAGGTGCAAAACTGCAAATAATCTCGGATCCTTGTGCCCCTTTTACACTGCAGGCGCTAGTTCGCTTGCTTTTCTAGTCGAAAGTATATCATTACGGTTTCGTTGTTAATCTAATATCCTTATAAAAGAAACGAGATGAGTTTAATTAAAAAATGAAGAAGAAAAGCAAGAGCTAGATCTTAATGAGTGCAGTTCTCTTCTTACTTTTTAGTAAAACTATTAAAAGATCGAATCCGCAGATATATATTATCTATTAGCAACAATACTACAAACAAAAATTCGCATTCTCCTCTTCCTAAAAATAAAAAAATCTTATTACTCAATTTTTCCCGCAACAATTGGCAAAACTCCTTTCCCCCAAACTAGCACTCCCCTACTTTCAAACTTTGCCAATAAAGCAACCAATCGGCAAAGCAGAGCCCTACAGCCACCTCTATAGGATCCCACAGCAGCAATAACCGCAAATCTCGGCGGCCGCTCAGCGCAGGGTTAGTTTTGCACAGTCGGCGGCGCGCCAAGGGCCGCACAACCGCTACTCCTCGTATATACACACGTCCTCGGCTCAGTCGACGCTCACGAGGGCGCGCACTACCATAAGTGTATACAACACTACATCGGCGCTGTTTTATAGCAGAAAAGTGCAGCTCTGCCCCCGCCTCCGCGCTGCCTCTCTGTGTATTGTGTATCCTATAACTATGCGTTTCTTGTGAAGGCGCATAGGCGCTGGTGCATCGTCGACGGTAGCATATACAAATATATATATATATATATACGTATATATACATATATATACTCGGCTTGTGCGCGTGCAGTGGCGCGCGGCCCGATGGCGTCGTCCAACGTGCTGCTACGACTCCTCGACGACCATTGCTACAACCCAGCAGCGGCGGCTGCCCCCGCGGGGGCCTTCTGACCGGATGAAGATGAAACGCAGCAGCACCAAGCTCGACGTCATCAACGCGACCGTCGAGTCCTACCTGAAGCGGCGTCGATATCAGGTCAGGCACTCTCTACTTTCTGGCATGTATGGGAGCTGTACATGACCAAGCGCGACATAACCTCGGACGTTGTTTACTTGAGGCTTCAGGCCTTTTGGCCAATTTATCAAGCTGTTGAATGGGATTCAGGGTGGAGGTTGACTTTTTTTGGGAGGGAGCTGGGGATGCTGGGATTCGGAGGGTGATGCTTGAGGTTCGAGGGTTGAGGAGGGCCTGAGCACTGTGTTCGATTGTTTTGGAAGTTCTGGTGGAAGTCGAGGGGTGAAAGGGAATAGAGGTGCTGGGAGTGGAGTTTGTCACTGGGAAAGGTGTTGCGTAGGTGGTTTTAGTTTGGATTTGAGATTGATGTTTGTTGGAAATTCGGTATTGTTTTGTTTGGATTGATTAATAGAAAGTGTAACCTTCTTAGATAAAGCTGCACAGTGGTTTTGTTAGAAGATGTAGATGTTGTTTTATTTTTAAGAACATTTTTCAGTGAAAACATACAAGTTTTCTAAGTTAATCTGCTTAATCATATCAGATTTGTGAGTCATAGATAACACAAAACTTTAGCATTTTAAGAATATATTTTACAAATTTGTTGAAAGTCGCAAAATTTTCAAAATTTCTCTTAAATAAAGTTTAAATAAAAAGTATAAAACTTTTATTAAGAATAATTTACAATTTATTAATTTATTTACAATAAGTTTAAAGTTATGACTGAAAATATTTTAATTTATAATAGAACTTAATATAATATATTGGTCTAATAAGTTTATTGATCAGAATTTAACAATTGCTTGTTTTTCTTTGAAAAATTTAGACAAAATTTCGTAAGATCATAATTAACTTGTCATTATCCTGGAATTCATTTTAAAAAAAAAAAAAATTTTATTTGAATGTCACAACTACATACAAAGATTAATAGTAATTAAGTATTTTCATAAAAAAAAAAAATTTTCATTTTTTAATTTATATTTTGCAAGTAACAGTAAAAAAATTTTTTAAATTTCACTTGATTTTATAAAATTAAGTTTGCAATAAATCAATGTCAGTATCTATCATTTATTTATTTATTTATTACATATTTTTCTAAATAACAAAATTGTTTTCATAGGATCCAGACATATTTAAAAAACCTGAAAGGGCCAATTGCCGTAGCAGTGAGGAGATGACGTTGAGCGTCACATCTGAATGCGGCACCTCTAGGGACAACTCAATAGTTTTCAGTGCAATTTCTAATGATGTCATAGCTGCAGATCAAGCTTATCAAAAGTAAGCATACTTTTTTAAATAAGTTATTCCATTATTTTAAAATAAAATTTTATAATTGAAACATCAAATAATATTTTCAGGCTAAAACATTGTATAAATGGGCTGAAAAATGAACAGCTTAAAGTGGAATTAAGAGGTATTTTATATCCTGTATTCTGCCACCTTTATCTAGAGATGTTACACGCAGGAAATCGGCAAGCAGCGGTGCAATTTATGAAAAATCATCAAGAGGACTTCACCTCAGAAACGGAAAGGGACTTCCTGGAAGAGTTGTCTAGTGTGTTCTCTATACAGGACATTGAGTTGAGGCCTTTCGTCAATGCTTTCAGAACGCGGAAGTATAAGGTCGATCTGTCTGATGAGGCGCACATTATTTTGCAAAAATTTTTATCGAAACATGGCCATGTAATTTTGATGCAGGTACTAAGTACTAAGACTAGAAGTAGCTAGCTAGCTTAACTTTGTTTGCGGGTTTGAATTTTGACATAACACTATACTATTTGCAGGTAATTAATAAACACGTGACGGTGATAAAAAATATGTCCGACTTGTATTCGACAGTCGACGAAAATGAGGACGAAAATGAAAAGAAGAACGACGTGACAATAAATGGCCATGTTGAGCAGCCCTGTGGGACTGGCGTCGACCGAGAGATGCGCGAGCTTCAAGAAGCCATCAGATTGATGCGAAACAGCGCGCACCAGCCACTTCGAATATTCACAGTCAACAACGCTATCGAAAAGTAATATATTACTTCAATATTTCTGAATTAATAATTTTATTTATCACTTTAATCATATTATCAATTTGAAGTGCAAGCAGTGGTATTATCACGCCAAACATGGACAAACTCGCTGCAGGCTTCAGTACGGCGGAAATTAGGCTCTGGGGAATAGGTGACACGGTGCTCACAAGGCCAAGGTTTAGGAATCCCAGCATTACCCTCGCTTGCGATCCATCTCCTTCCGTAGAAGTTTTAGATGAAGATGAGATGTAAGTAATGTATTCTTAATTCAGAAAGTACGATTTACATCTTTAGTTAGAATAAAATTATTTAATAATAAAATTTCAGTGACGAAGCTGGGGCAGTTGTACTCAGGGGTCATTCAGACGTTGTTCACGATATGAGATTCATTTCCGAGCCCGAAGTCCTTCTATCGGTATCCAGTGATAAAGATATGAGAGCTTGGAGACTTAATGACTATACCTGTGCAGCTGTTTATAGGTATTTTGAAATAAAAAGTTAAAAATAGTAAGAAATTTTTATTGTTGTGAATTTAACTAAGAATTTTGTTATCGTATTTCATTTTAGTGGTCATAACTATCCAATATGGTGCATGGATACCAGTGTATTTAATTTGTACATAGCTACTGGTTCTCATGATAGGACAGCTAAACTGTGGTCATTAGATAGGACTTTTCCACTTAGGATATATGCTGGTCACTTTCTGGATGTAAATGTAAGTTGACGAATTTTATAAACTGTTCTTAATTTTAATAGTGACTTAAGTTACAGAATTAATATTAACTCTAATATTTTAGTGTGTAAGGTTTCATCCAAACACTCAGTACTTGGCTACTGGCTCCTCCGATAAGACTGTTAGACTTTGGAACAAGGACGACGGTAACTTATTGAGGGTTTATGTTTGTCAGTCGACTGTTTTTAGTCTTGCCTTCAGTCCAGATGGAAAGTACTTGGCTTCCTCCGGTAAAATTTATTTTTTTTTATATTATATAATAGTTTCCATTATTTTTGTTTTATTTTTATGATTATCATAACAAAGAAATGATTATATTGTTCTTCAGGCGATGATAAATTCATAACAATATGGGATTTGGCAACAAATTCGAAACTAACGGAATTTAAGGGTCACGAGGACTCTGTAATGAATTTGGATTGGAGCTCGGATGGCGAATTTGTAGCAAGTTCCAGTTTGGACGGCGTTGTAAATCTTTGGTCGACTCAGGAGTGTATTAAAATGGGAAATACGTAAGTAGTTTTATTTTTTTTCTATATTTCTTTTATTATTTCAGAAGGAAGTTCAAAGATTTTAATTTACTTACAAAGTTAGGGTTTTTATCCGATTTTATTCATTTTGTTTTATTTTCATTGAACATCAAGAAATTTTAATTTATTTAAATTTCCAGTGGTTCGTCGAATCCTACGTCAACTGCCAATCCTCAAACGTACGCGACGAATTGCTCGAGTATACTGTCATTGCGTTACTACAGTAAGAATAATTCTCTCGTTTGCATCGGCACGACGTAATTACTTCCCTACCTGAGCTGCCCGGCAAGCAGCTCGTAAGAAATTTCGAGGAGTTCCGATTTAACAAATTGAAAAAAGCCATGCGTCCTGCCTTCTTTGTGATTCCATCGAATTTGCGGGTATCATGGTGGCTGTGAAAACTATAAACACGAAACTAGTATTTTCCACATAAACTATCTTTGTTAAAAAAAATGTACATAAGAGGAATACAGAAATGCGATTTAATAGTGCAGGTGAAAAAGAGACGAAAATTTAATGTAAAGTCTTAAGGAGGTATTGAATAACGTTCTTTTTTCTTTTAAGTACATTAAGCAATGAATTTGTGAATAGTGTAAGTTAATATAAACGAGGAAACAGAAACGATGTCTTTGCAGACACATTGCGAAATTATCCGTCAGTTTTTTGTTTACGCAATAAATTGTTGATATTTTAAACAATTTTTTATAAAAATAAATCGATTAATTGTTTTAAGACAAATTTCGAAACATAAATTTTATTTTTTTAATCGCCAAAAATTTTTAATTTTTCATTTGCTGAAGTACGTTACTTTTAATTATCGCTCTAAGAGACATTGATGTTTTTTTAATTTTTGTTAGTATTATGTACAGTAGTTAAAAAGTATTTGATTAATACACTTCCTTAAGATTTCATAAAATGTGACAGAAAAACTTGTAATACTTCAAGGGATATAGTTACAAAGATAATTTTTTACTAGATGGTTAAAAAGTACTTTCACAGTTATGTTTAAAAGTTCTGAGGTGAGTTCCAAAGACTTTTATTGTTAAAGAGATAACCCTCTTCAATCGAAAATGTTGAAACTCTTCTACGGATGTCTGTATGTAAGCTATGGGAACACCGTAAGTAAGCGCGGTAAGGAAGGTAATTTGTTTTAAACAGAGGGTTAATATATATACGTACCATTTTTCACATATTCAAAACCAATACATTGTTAATTTTATTTTTATTTATACATATATTTCGGAATAATGCTCAATATTATAATGATCGGCACAAATTTGTGTCAAAAGGTAGACTAATTTGCGATTTACCCTTGTTATAATTCTTGATGAGCATTAAAAGAATAATACAAAAAAGAGTGTCAATGCATTATAAAGTTAAGTTATGACATTTAATGCAACTATTTGATGTTCATAAGTTATCCATCAATTTTTCTATTAAAAGGAAAATTCCCACTCTGGAAGTTACAATCTATTTTATAATAATTTAGTCTGAAACTTGACATTTTATTTTTAAATTTTCATTACAATAAAAATTATACAATTTAATAATTTGTAAAAATTAATATATTTAATGGTATATTTTTAATCAGCAAATGCTTTTTTATTACTTCCTCATTTATCTATATTTAAAAAACTGCAAAAGTAGCAAATTAGTAAAATGTTTATTTTTATCTAGTCATTTCATTACACTTAATTATTATTATTTTTTTGCTCTTGTTAATATCTTGATAGTGAATTAAGTTTTTCTCACCTTATTTATTTATGTTCATGAGCGTTAGACATTTTGAAGTACATATTTCAATGTTCCAGCATGGGAATATTTCTTTCAAATGTATGTTAATGTCACATCGACTATCAATGTCAACAATTTCTTCGATAATTAAAAAATTTAATTTTAATCTCATCCATTAAGCATAAAAAGTTTTCTACTGTAGTGTGAAAAAAGATGAGCTTGGAGTCTTCGGGTTGCTGCCAACGCACACACACACACACTGCCCACCTTTGATTTAGAAGCGCGCTGTCAGAAGTGGTTATTATTTCTATAATGATACGCAGCTTCTTATAGAAACGGTAGCCAATTTTAAGAGCGCAGCTTGGAAGTCATTTTCTAAGCTAAACTGTAATCGCTGGCTTTTTTCTTGTAAATAAAAACGCGCAATGTGGGATTGTCGGTAGGTTTAAGTAGATTCATTTTTTGTAATTACATACTTAATCGTAAGCAACTCATGTACATGGTACTCCACCAAAGGAGGCAATGATCAAAAGTATTTTCGTACAACCTACATAACTTGTGCAAACATAAAAAAAAGTTTTTCTTTGAGTCTCAAAATTATTATTTTATTTCTAGCATTTATCTTTTAAAATTATTATAATATATTATCGATATTTCGTTTTCAGAATGAAACAATTTGCTGTATATAAAAAATATATACGACAAAAATTAGTTACTCTAGTTTGACTTTTGTGAAAATGTTAAGATATATAAGGGTTGATAAAAAGTTAATAATACTCCATTTTCCATTAAAAAGTAGTAAACTTGTAAAAAGAAAATCCTTGCGAGCTGGTTCCTTGTAAAATCAAGAGAGCAATAACTAAATTTTTTTTATGAAATAAAGGTATCTTTTAAGCAATATGAAATAATGTTTTTATTGTAATGAATACAAGTTTGATTTTATTAAACCTGAATATTTGCCAAATGACCTATACCTTTATCCACTATTATTTATTTAAGAATACAATTGCTGACTTTGTTAGGAAAAATGTTTTTTTTTTTAATTCACTTTTTGTCGTTGATATAAATAAGGGGTATCAATTGAAAATAAAAGTTTATATTTTCATTATAATGAAATTTTTTTTTATTTTACAAATTTTTTATTTAAATGCATTATTTTATTGATAATTCATAAAATTGCAATATCAGCCTTTAAATGAATTATCTCAGTTTTTAATAAGAAAAAAAAGAAATACAATACCTATTTATTCCATAATAAATAAAATCATTATATTCAAAGTCCAAGCAAGTTTAATAAAAATGGATAATCATAATTCTATTTCTGCCAAAAAAACAAATAATTTTTTTTTAAGAAGCTACTTTACAATAGGTAGGTCTTCATTTCATATTTTTAAGTACATGTTTTTCACAAAAACTAATGTTTTAATCGTATTGTAAATTAATACATTCGATAAATTTTCAACTTATAAGATAATAATTTTTTTGTATTTACGCACAATGTTGCAATTTGGTTACTTTAATTGTCAGTATCTACAAGTCTCGTTGCATTTTAAAAATAAAGATTTCTATGCAAACACTTTTATAAATTATATTAAGTAAAACTGTAAATTTAAAAATTTTTCATTTCTTTTTCTACTTTTTTTTTATATTCTTTTCAGAAAGAAATGCATATAGTTAGAATAGAATCATTATCAATTTTAAATAATGGACACAAACTCTTACGATAAATAAACTGCAAAGATAGTTCTAAATAGAAAGTGGAAAGCATACAATGAAAGTATTTTCTGTTGTATGATAAATTCACAAGGTTTTTATTAAAAAAAATTATACTATATCAACACGCTCTTTTAAAATGATTACACATATATTTTAAATTGCGGGTTATGAAAGTATACCTATTCATAAATCAAACGTTTACAGCATCCTGTAAAAACGTTGAGTACTTCTTGCATAGAAACATTATCATCTTTTGTGATTATCTACCTCTTTTTTCTTTTGCTCTCTCTTCTTCTATACTACAAATTACGCGAATGTCAAATAAGGCCAAACAGGGGCCATTGTCTTGACATCAAATTAATGCTGTTCATATAACAATAAATTATTACAGGATGTAATAAAAAATACATCTATAAATACATGGTCCATTTCTGAACCAAATTTTCATTTGTCTTTTCCAACTATTTCGTTATCTTCCTTGAATCGGGGAGTACTATCGCTTGTATCGACCTTTTATCGCCTGAAGAGCCTTTGCCATTAGCGGCGCTTTTGTTTTCTTCAATGCGTGTGAAGCTAAGAAAAAGAAATATATTAAATAATTATTCAGATTAGTCGTATTAATTAATGTTTCTTAAACAAAAAAATGTCTAAACAACTCACGATTAGTCCTAATTCTTGAAACAGGTGGAGGAGGTACGGAAACTCTCTCGGTCGAACTACTGGCTCCACTGGTTCCCGGCCCGCTCGCTGCCGCAATTAGCTTTTTCTTGGCATCCGAGGCTTTGCTTGTAGTATTAGCCGTACCGTATTTAGCCTGCTTGCGTAGCACGTTGCGCGGTGGCTTTACTACGTTGTCGACGTAAGCAAGCTTTGTCGAACGCACCGGTGCCGATTTGTCAATCGACTGCTTGATATTCGCCGTTAATGCCTTAAGCTTTGCCTCCCGTTCGTCCAAGCATCTCTGTACATAAAAATATAAGTTTTAATATTGCAACCATCAACATAACGTTAATATTTTGTTGTGCATTTTGCTTACCATATACATTTCTCGCCAAGATTCCATTTCTTGTCTTTGTTTAGTTCTAAAATCTTTGTTACAGTGAAATTGCCACAGGGTGTCGGAGTCTTCCATTAAGTACGGATTGTGATGCTCGAGCATAAATAGTTGATCGGGTGACGCACGCTCGAGTACGGGTTTTATGATATAATAAGGTACACCACCGGTGACTTCGAGAGCTTCAAAAAAAGTTAACATTTACTTCTAGTATTAAAGTATTCAAAAAATGTATTTACAACTATCTTACCATCGATATTTTCTATTAATACACGTATACACATTTCATACAATGAAGGTACAGTTGTATAACCAGTCTTGTTTCCAGAATACACTTTTGTTCTGTATTAAAAAAATTAATATGTAATTTGATGTATAATTAATTAAGAAAACTATCTGAAATAACTAAAAATATAAGTACCTCTGATTTTTAGCATGTATTACTTGAGATAGCATGAAATCTTCGTTCAGCCGGCGTTGAGCGGTATTCAAATGAGGCAGTGGTTTATAATTTGGACTAGGTTCTGGCAATGTTGAAGCTAAGTCCACTTCTTCATTAATGGCTCGACTTAGAGGTTCCAACTTAACATTTGGCGATAAAAGAGGTAACGACTGAAAACAAAATAAATAAAGAATGTTATTACAAACATTGACGTTACTGAATATATTTTCTTACCTCTGGACTATCAGAAGGTTCATTCTTTGTTTTAACAGAAGATTTACTGGTGGAAGATGTGGAGGGACTTGGAATTGATTTCTCTAACTTGTCTGATTTTTCTAACTTGTCTGATTTTTCTATCTTGTCTGATTTTTCTAACTTGTCTGATTTTTCTAACTTACTCGATTTTTGAGAGCTTACAGAAGTATTTTCTTTTTTCTTTTTTGATGGTATAGGCATTGTACACATACCAAGTGCATCTGCAAAACTTGTTCCTGCAAATAATATTTAAACATTTTAAATATTTTATGTTAATATAATTATAAGAAGTTATCAAAATCTTTATTTAAGTAAATGAAGATCTTACCAGAATAACAATCAATTCCTCCATCACCATCATTACTGCTCTTTTTAACCTTTTTCTTGTCTTTTTTTAGTTCTTTCTCTTTCTCTTCTTTATTTTCTTTATGTTTCTTGTGTTCCTTATTTTCTTTATGTTCTTTACTTTCTTTAATTTCCTTGCATTTGCCTTTGTCATCTTTGATCTCTTTGTTACTGTTTTTTTCTTTATCGTCCTTACGGTGCTTACTACTTAATTCTTTTTCTTTATCCTTATCCTTACTGTGTTTATCTTTATCTCTATGTCTATCTTTATCTTTAGGATGGTCCTTACTGCTAGAGGAACTGTGGGAAGTTTTTGACTTTGACGAATCTTTAGAGCGATGATCGTCACTCTTACGTTTTTCCTCTTTTCCGCGTTCGTCCAATTTGGAACTTGAAGATTTGTTATCCCGTTTAGATTTATCACTGGACTCATGCGATTTGGTTTTGCTGGAAAAATTGAAAGTTTATTATATAATTATCATATAATTTATATGATATAAATTCATTTTATTATAAGTTTATAATATAAGAACTTTAATAAAATAAATTTATAGTAAAGAATTTTTACCTGGAACTACTTCGAGGTTTATCTTTCGACTTTGTTTTATCACTGTGGCTTGTGCCATGCAGACTAGACTCCTTATCCTTTGACTTCTTATAGACTTTCTCCTCTTCTTCTTCTTCCTTTTCTTCTTCTTCTGATTCTTCAGACGATTCTATATTATCATTTATCACAAAATTATCCTCCTCCTCTTCATCTTCTTCATCACTCTGTGAAAGCCTTCGCTTTTTCCTATCACTTTCTCCATCACTAGAGTTTGAATCATATTTTCGTTTCTTTTCTTCTAAGCCCTTTTTATCTTTTTTCAAAGTTGAAGATGACGAGGAGGAAGATTCTGATTTGCATTTACTTTTATCTTTCCTTTTTTGGTCATTAACATCAGAACTCCTAGAATCTTTAGAACTTTTAAAGGATTCCGGCTTATCTTTAGAACTTACGTATTTGTCTTTGCTTGATGATGAGCTAGATTCTTTATTTGAACTTCTGTCTTTATTTGATGAACTATGATTTGAATGTTTTGAACTTGATGATTTGCTTCTGTGTTTATCTTTTGATTCATTACCTTTATCGCTGCAAATTCATAAATAATTTAATATTTTTCTTTAAATTATATTTAATTCTGTTATACAAATTAAAATTACCTTGGTTTTTCTTCATCGTCCGAATTCATTACTTTGTCATTACTTGATGTGTTTGGAGAACTATCTATATTAAGGGCAATAGGAGGAGAGAGGTCTGGTCTTTGCAAGGCCTAGAAATATGAATGTTTACGTTTATATAAAATACTGAAATTATATGATTGCAGTATTTAAAAGTAATCTTTTAATTGAAACTCACCTCTGGTCGAATATCATCATTGTACCTATTCCTTTGACTCGCTGTGTCTTCTTGCTCTGAATCACAGTCAGGTGACTCATAACTCTCTGGTACATCTGGTACACAGGCTTCATCTTCTTCTTCACTAGTATCAGTATTTGCAACCATAACTTTCCATTTTGCAACCAAGCGCTTGGCTGCATCACCTACCCCATCCTCAATCTTTCTTAGAGCATTGACAGTGCGGCCAATACCAGTTAACTGCAAATGCTGCACTGTCACTGGTAGCTTTGAGAGAATTTCAATACAGTGCAGCAACTGGAATCAGAAAAAAGTATTATAAAAATTGTGTTTTAAGTAATGAAATTAGGTTAAGTTGTATATTTCTGTTTAACAGTTTGAAAAGCATTATTATAATAAAGATAACAGCGAAATAAGCAGCTTGAATTGTTTTAAGGTTAAAATGAAAGCATTAAATATTTATTAGTAAGTTTGTTTATACTTAGAATAAACGTAGTGTTACTATGAATTGAAGTTATTTTGAAAAAAATTTCTACAGTAACAATTTAAATAATTGTTAATTAAATCTAGGTAAATTTTGTAAATATTATTATTGAAGGAATTATTTTTATCTGATATGAAAAATATAAATATTAAATATTTTCTATTTTAATACATTTTAACAGTAATTTTTTTTAAACTAGTTTCATAACCTCAGTTTCAACAAATAAAACACTGATTAAATCAAGTTTGACTTTCACTTGCATTTCATAACCCCTTTAAATTAATATGAAAAATATGATTTATGATAATTATCATAAGTCTGAAATTGTTATCATTGTTATCAATGTTACAAAATAATTACAAATTAAAAATATTTTGAAAAATATGGTTCAATGTAATTTGTTTAATTTTAATTAATAATTCTCAGCTGTAAGTTGGCTAGAAAAATCTGTGTTTTGATAACAAAAAACAATACAAATTCGGAAATTTAGAAAAATTTTTATTGATTTATTGATTAATGTTTGTTATAAATTTCAGAGCTTAAAAAAGCATATAAACAAGAGCAAACAGCTGGTTAACATTTCTATCAAAACATAAGAATCTAAAACAAACTTTCTTTTGACCTTTGAATAGATGTATATGGAATTTTTTGTAAACACCAATGCAATGAGTTCCTAAACGTATAGTAGGAATTAATCTGATACCGAAGGTTATTATTTACAACTGCATTTATTTCAGAAAAATGTTATTTCTCAAGAGAAAATGAAATTTGATAATTGTATCAAGATATCATATACATAAATTATATAGATTATTAATACTATTTTCCCTAATGTAGATACCTACTGAAACACACTTCCATCGTAGCCTACACTAACACACAAACTTTCACCATTTCAAGTAAGTCTCACATCAACTCTCTTTAAAAAGGCCCTTACTTTCCCAAAAAGCACCCACACAACCTCCAGAAACAATCCTCCCTGCTCTAAAGCCAGCAGCAACAGCAGCTCACAATAAAAACTCTCTATAATCCAAAAAAGTGAGCAAACTTCTCTAAAATCTCGTGGATCATCCCGTGACTCCAGAAAAAAAGCCAGCACATCGCACTTTCCCAAAACGAATCGTTGACATACACCAAAAAGTCCAGGCAAGAGGCTCGTTCTCTCTCTCTCTCTTATCCGAGACAAGTTGGCAGGTTATACTTACAACATGCAGAATCTAGCGAGTCTCGTAGTCGAGCGATCTTGGATAATAAACTCACCCTGGTGCGGTCGTGAATCGACCTGTCGATGCTCCGCTGGTAGTGCCTGATCTTCTCCTCGGTGCTCATCGACATCTTCTCCACGGCTCTGACTTTAGATCAGTATCCTGCGTCGGGTTAGACGTCGCAGAGCTCGTCGGGGTCCCACGGCGCACGGCGCACACACAGCTGTTGCGTGCGTGACTGCGTGCGACAATCGAATGCTGCCTGCAGTCGGCAGAGCGGCATTCACGACTCGAGCGCTGCCCTGTTGGCCGGTTGTGGTACTGCTGAGACGGTGGTGAGGGTAGCGTTTCCAAGAAGAGGGATTTATGGATTATATGGGGGTTGGAGATTTTGGGCGGGATTTCCGATGGTACGTGGTTAATGTTGGCAGAATCTTTCCTTTTATTTTTCAAAAAGGTTTCGAAATTTTTAATTTCTTTTGCTATTAGAAAATCTAGCTGTGCTTTTTTATCATCTGCGCAGAGAATTTTGTTGGGACTTTTATTATAGTTTCAGTCATCACCGTTCGGCTAGTATTGATGGTAAGGTAAAATTTGTTTGTAGTATTTTGTTGACAACATTTGATAATCTTTAGTAAAGTTGTTTTTAATTTATTTATTATGAAATTTCATAACATTAATTATGAGTATAAGAACGCTTTCATAATGAATTTATTAGGCCGCACTCCATCGTTCCTGCTGCTTGTATAATATAGCACTGATGCGGTTAAGTCGTGCAACAGACTTGTAAAAAATTATACAAAAAAATTTTTATATTCTTACAACTAAGCTAAATTTTATTTTTTTAACCTTTTAATTTATAAATTATTTTCACATGATTCTAATTTTAATTTTCTTATTATTATTATTCTTTCCTTTAAATTCGGAAATTTATTTTTTAAAGTATGTTATCTGATTATTTTTGATATGAATTTAAAAATGCTGTAAATATTGTTTAAAATTTGTTGCACTCTACATGTTAC
>UELX01002122.1:0-34462 GCA_900480035.1 Eupelmus urozonus
GGGGTCCAGATGTCATTTTTCTCCTATAGTGTCCAAGTCCTCAAGTGTATTATTTCAAAAATGACGTTTGGGCCCCCGGGGGGCCCAGGTGTTATTTTTTTCTTTAAAATTTCAAAAAAATTACTTCAAAAACGACATCTGGACGTATGTATGTATGTATGTACGTATGTATGTATGCATGTGTAAAAAATATTGTTCGTTTTGTTCGACATACATGCGAAAATTGATTCTTAACCCAAGCAATATACTTGACATGTTCTCATGCAAGAATCAAATTTTTCCTACTTTCATCGAAAACTATATTATATGGTGATTATGATTCTCTTCTACAGGATCAAATAATGTTATAGCATATCAACTTTGACTTGAATTCACTTTACAATTCAAATGATAAAAATCATACAATAATACCTATTTCTTGCTTTTAGTCTTTATTTCTTTACAGAATTACCATTAAAATGAAGGATTTTGTAATAATCGCAGGTTAATAAAACCAATAAATGATTTAATCTTTTTATAGTAAACGGTTATAAAATTAGATTCGAACTTTACAAGTTCATCGTAAAATTATTATTAAATGTTTGCATATACCTCTTTCATGAGTTTACGCTGTGAGCGGTCTATTTGAAGTTGGTGTGCAATCTTACTTGTTTTTTGAGCCTAAAATCATATTTATCCAAAAATAAAAAGAAAAAACACATAAAATTAATTAAAAATACCTCTGCCATAACGATTACAGATGCGCGAGTAACAAAAAACAGTTTTAGAGTGCTAATAGTTAGCCAGGTTATTATCGAATCGTAATGATGACATTTTTCATAAACGTTCATTTTTGGTTCTTCATAAACAGAATAAAAATTAAATAAAAATCCAGTTGTTAAAAAAAATGTGGCTGACATTAACATTGACACTTGGAAACTGTAGGAATTATTAATATCTCGGCAGGTTGCACAAAGTTGTAAATGAAGTTGCCTTTCAAATGAATAGAGATAGTTAAATACTTGTTTCTGATTTCATTAAAATTATTAATTACCTTGCTATTTTTAGAATAAGTTCTAAATTATTTCTGTTTTGATAGTGATAACTAGATTTAACAACTACGCTGTACTGCTTTTTCTTCAACAAATTTTGATATTTCTGGAAATCTTTTGAATATGTTTTTTGGTTCGAATCTAGTACTAAATTTTGAAAGAGCCCATTTAACCTTTCAAACCTTGTTTTTAAAGCTCTTTAAAAAATATATTGATGATATATCTATATTTTAATATCGAATACGTAAAGAAATAAAAATATAAAAAATGCTTACAAAATTTGTGTTGTAAAATTTAATTCAATTGTAGGGTTTGCGGTTGATGGTATATCGTATACAATAACTCGAGTAATAGCTTGATCAAAACGGTAAATCAAACAGCACACTACGATATCACTGATAACTATAAAAAATATTCCCAAGCACCAAACTGACAAAATTTTCATGTTTCTATTAGCGGCTTCCTTGTAGTTCGGATCTATTCCAAAGATTTTTAATGTTTCATCGGCTTCTTCAAGTTTTACGAAAAATCTTCTAATTTTCTTATAAAATAATAAATATTATAATAATAGTAATAATAATAAAAATATTTTGAAGGACTAAGAGTTTTTATATACTTTTTTAATATTATTAAATATTTATTAATGTTTTTATTTGATATAATGTGATAATTATATTAAAAGTTTTTAAAAAATAAATAAATTACCTTATAATTTAAAAATTCCTTCACCGTCACAATTATGTATATTAAAATGTTAACCATCATAACAGTTTGGGATATAAGAACCATTGTTGGAAATTTACTAGGGTTCTCGATTATGCGTTGTCCATCACGATGAAATAAATAGAAGTAAATAATAAATCGACAAAGAATATAAAAAATACTCAATATTATATACGGGTCGCCAGGAGATCTCTCGAAGAAAGATAATCCAAGAATCCTATTGAGCCAAAAAATAGATTGAAATGATTTTTCGACACTTTTCATCTTTCTCACCCACTTTTTATGTAAGGCCTTAAAAGTTAGAATGAAATTATTGTGAAAATTTTTTGAAAACTATACTACCTATTTTAAAGCGTTACAACTATTATTTTTAATTTTACAACTCTAATCACTATTAACAAAATTTTTGAAAAATTAGAAAATTTAAAAGAGTTGTTCTTTAGTAATATACAAACTCTTTTGTGCACTTTTTGTACTGAAGTACAAATCATACAATTTACTTAAAAAAAATCAATGAGAATATTGAAATCTGAAGACCATATTTCGATGTTATTTGTATACATGCAGATAGCATCAAAGTATCCTTTCTTCGTAAGATTTATTTTTTATTCTATATATTCTGTCTTTGTACATAAGTACAATGCTCAAACTTATTTTTAAACTTTAATAAATTAACATACATTATACTAAAAAAACTGTCTGAATACTTAAAGTACTATGTGTATATTCGCAATTACAGATTGAGTAATTTGCATAAATATACCACTCTATTTGATATTCCAGATGTTGATCATTTTTAATAATATTATTGCACACAATTATTGTTTTCAAAGTATTGACCGCTTGTCAATGATTTTGTGGAATACAGCGTGAGTGTATATATAGATGTCTCTACAAGAACAAGCAAAAAGGACACATTTGCCCTACAATCGGGAATAAGTTACTTTGAATTTGCTTTTCACAATTTAAAAATCGAGTCGAGGAAAGCAGTACAAGTGTTGAAGACAGCATGATAGAACTTTTTTGTGTATAAAAGTTGCTTTATGAAAGAGTATTTTTCTTATTGCTTTAGTAAGGAAGAATAAATAATTTTATAATAAATAATATTCATAGACCCAGTTTTTTATAATAAGTTAGAAAAACTTTACGAAAAATTATATATATATCTCAAAAACAAAAAATTCTATTATTATTAATATAAAAAGTACTTACCAAAAGTCATAATTTTAATAGATATTTAACTATATAGTTTCATTAATAAATTTCAATATATTTTGAATAAATAGTAAGATAAAATACATCCACTAAATGGTAGTTTTATTGATAATTTTGAAACAATTTAAATATGACACTTCATTCGTGTAACAATTATATTTTTTTAACATTTTAATTTTAAATTGTTTATAATTTGTAAATATTCACTAGTTTACTATGAAAACTTTAAAAAAATATTTCTTATAAATATTGAAAATTATTTAAAAATATTATCAAATTTTATTTCTTTTATGTGCATATTTTTGCTTGAGCAAAGTAAAGATGAAATATCTGCTCGAAGTTGAATCGCGTATAAAACAATATGTTTTGAAACATACGTGTACAAAACTTGATTTACTGTACGTCTTTTTATTCGAGGTGTGTAAAGTTATATTTTGTTGCAATATCTAAAGAAAAAAATCAAATAGTGTACTATAATCAATCAAAATTGGTGCACCAAATCGATCCGTAAATAAGTACACGAATGTTTTATGAAGCTTCAAAGTATTCAGAGCGCAGATTATGCTCGAACTCTAATGTTTTCTAGAAACAGTAGACTTACATAGAAAGTATAAATGAGTAATGTTGGTATATTAAAAAAATTGCAAATGTCATTTATCTCGAATATATTTTATTGTACATACATTAAAGAAAATATATACATGATAGACTGCGGCTTATCGAAGCAGTGAAATGTTAATCGGTTGATAGAATTTTTTCCTGAACTTGTTTGAGTTAGATATAGTTTAAATCTGTCACGTGATTGATGTTTATACGTACTGATAAATAGGGCCCATGAATGTTCTTTTTTAGGCTTTCTCCTTATAATTTTTGTTCACAGATCTCATTAATATTTTACGAGAGAACATTAGCAAACAAACCTGTACAGAAAAAAATTTTGTAACCGATTTTGTCTCTCACAGCGTCTGTGCCATTCTTTTTTTCTACTCTATTGCACAGCCAAACACTTACTCTCTCGCTCGCTCGCTTGCTCGTCCTTTCGAACTAACAATATAATCGGTCACACTATTTTTATGAAGAACACCAATATCATCCAACTTGATGATTAAAATAGTTCGACTGCTATAAATTTTCAATCGGTATTGCGCCCTTCCCTTTTGTCTCCCTGCCCCTTTATAGGCTCTTGGAGTCACTTGGCAGCAAATAATCTATAAAAATCTTCGCATCTTATCATTGATGTTCCAATCCTCGACATAGTCGGACCCTTGACCACTTCACTTTGAATGACCAATATAAACTACTTAATCAGCAATAATTCAAAGAAATTCAGGGCCACTAACAAAATTGAAGGCGTACGAAAAAATGTATATCGCATCATTGTTTTTATCACCATAAATATTATAGCTGCATCGAACATCGCTCATTTAAAAAGAATTGCCTGATTTTATATGACACCTTTTATACGATGACATCACATATTCATCTAAGATCAACATGCAGCGTATAAAACATATCTTAATTATATTTTTTTTTATTTATGAAGTATGAGTTTCCATTTTATATTCATTGTTTACATTTTACCTATTTTATACATCTTCCCTTATTTCTGTTTGACTGTTACATTATATGTATATTAAATATACGCAGTACAATTTTGAACTTTATTAAAGTTTAGCAAACCGATATTTTTGCAAGACGCTATAACATGTATATGAAGTCACAGAGATGCTAAGAAAATTCGATTTAAACGAAGAGTGAAGGTAATGCTAGTTGTATGTTTAATGGAAAGAAACGATTAATCGGGCGCTTGTCTCAAGTATATAGGTAATTAACAAATGCACTTTATTAAAAGTAACTGTAATGGAACAAACATACGATTAGTATAACATGTAAAAAATAATAAAAGAGGCACAAGGCGCTCGATTACAGCATTAAAACTATCACGAAAATGTTAAAAGCGTTATTAAGGATTTTCGGTCTATCCTCGCTTATTCTAATGATCGTCAGAGCGAGGGTGAAGGTCCGCGTTCTCGAAATGCTGATGTCCCTTATTAGAAAATTCATTAAATCGACAAAGAGTAAAAACTTAAATAAAAATTGTTCGCTCAACTTGAAAGTTGTGTGTAGAAGTTTCACGGCTTTTATTTCGTTAATTATAATTTCTTAAAATGTCCGTAATTTTTTTTTTTTTTTTTTAGCGATTCGTTGAATTAATAGGATGAATTTTCGAGTGTCAGGTATGTTATTCTCTTTATCAAACATTACAGTACAGACACGTCCTCAACGTTGGTAAGGTCAATGTGTCGTTTGTATTTATTATTTTTTCGTAGTTTTTTTTTTAAATAACGCTTTGATTCGTTTTGTCAGTCTGAACTCTCCTGGTCAACGTTGGCCCATCCACGGAATCTATGGCTCGATTGACAGTCGAGGAGATGTGATAACGATTTTTATCATATAATGATTAACGTTATCATTACCGTTAATCATGTAAGTGTTACTACAATTGATATTAACGTTACTGATAATGGAGTGAGTCTCGCGAAAATAAATGATTCAGAGCCCCGAAGATTAGCATTCAACAGATCACTAGTGTAAGATCGCAGTAATGAATTTATAATCGCAAATCTGGAATGTATAACCTTTCGGCTCGGTGAATGATTTTTTCTTCCCAAGAGCGTGACCCACGTTCGCCGTATTGTATAGAATGCGAATAAACGACGGCACGTCTCGCTCATCGTTCTATAGTCAAAACGTAAAATATTAAAATGCATCTTGTCAAGAGAAATCAGCATTGTGTTCTTTCGTAGCGCATTGTCCGAACAAAAAAAAAGAGAAAAAACGATTCGCTGCGCTTCGACACTTTCTTATGTTTCTCAAGAGCGCAAGAAGAGCTTACAGTATATATGTATAATATATAAGTTTAGAAAGTTTCTCGTTAAATAGTTTGTGCGACGTATGCTTCTTCGTCTCCTTATTCTTGCTTTACATAAGTTAAACGTGGTGAGCTTGGTAAATTGAAAAATCGAATAAAAAAGCAGAGCAATTAAGATTAAAAATTAAATAATAATAAAAAAAACGAATAATCCTTAAGAAGAAAGATAAAAAAAGGTCATGTGAGCGTCAATCATTTCCATGAGTCTATGTTTATATTTATATACGTGTCGAGCGAAACTGACGGCGCATCTGCGATCGACGACAGGATTTTAGTTCGTTTCACCGTTTGAACAGCAGCGGAGAAGCAAGCGCAGAGCTTCCGTCGTCGAAATTCATATAAGGAGGCGGATGGTGTGGCCTGCGCTGATCAGCGAGGCAAATTCGTTATCCCGTAGAAATGGATGAGCGCGTCTTTCTGGGTATATGTGTCAGTTTGTCGTGTGTGTATGTGTGTATGTCTGTCCGCTTTACGCCGCGGAAGCTACGACGTAGACCGACGTACACCAGTCGCTGGCGCGTCGTCCTCGGTGCAGCAGGCTCAGGACGTAGTACCGAGTGTACACGCAGATACGAAATCACAGAATGACGCAGCACCGACAATATCGTTGCCGGGAGGCGCCCGCGCTTGGTGGCGGTGATACCGGTGCGAAGTATGCATGTACTTTTATGTTTGGCAGATGTGTCTAAAACAAGGATAAACAAATTATGCAATCTTTTAATTTTTCAGAATCTTTTTTAATATGTATTAAATACTTTGTTAAATTTTTTGCGAACTACTTTCTAAATAGGTGTACCCTTCGTAATAACATGCATTTAAAACTAATGAAAATTATAAAAAACAAAATACATTTATATTTGTCAATTTTACTTTTTAGATTTTTGAAATGCATAAAATATTTCTGATTTACTCACTCGTAGTCTACGAATGCCAGCTCTAGTAATTAATTGGCAGTCATATAGCTCGATGCGTTCGAGGTTGTGGCAAGCTTGTAGAAGATGATCGAGACTGGCATCGGTAATTAACGGACAGTTGTCAAGCTCCAAAACGGCCAGGTGCTCCGCAGCACAAGGTGATAGAGCCAATTGTCTGATACCCTCGTCGGTTATCAATTCACAATGTGATAAACTCTAAAACAAGTGATGTTCACATGATAATTATGCTTATAAATATTTAGGATTTTTATTATTTTTTATGTATGTTTTAAAAAACAAATATCAGGGATGATCATAGTAATTATTAACGCTATATTATTAATACCAATATCATACATATCAATATTAGAAATCAATATAAAAAAAGAAGAAAAAAACAATTACTTGTTCAGCTATGTCAATGTATGCAAATGATATTCTAAAGTTATTACAAAATTTACTTTCCTGTTACATTTGTACATTTATTAACATTAATTTTTTTATCTTTTTGCATATTATTCTTATTAAGCTCTTCGGTGCGATAATAAAGCAATTTCACTAAATTATCAGTGAAAGGTTAATTTTTAGTAAATGAAAGATTAAAAATATTGTATACTTTTAACATACCAGTTTTTCTAACCGTGGACAGCCCATGGCTAAATGAATGAGCGTAGCATCCGTAATAAGAACGCATTCTTCTAAATCCATCTTTTCTAATAATCGACAGTTCTGAAAAATAAAAAACATTAGAAAATATTTGACCTCGTTATCTATTGTTTTTTAAAAGGGTAACACAATTTTTATTTATATTTTGATGATGACTGAAGAATTTATATTTTTGATTTTGATCATTATTAAAATTTAAAATCCAATATACATTGCTACATAAGTTCACCGATAATCTGTGTAGAACATTTTTAAAATTCTATATAGTCGAATGGATACGAGTTAGTAAGTGTTTTGCGCCACTTTCACTTCGTTTCACACGTTTTATAAATGTTCTGAAATTATGTCATTAATATGTGTACCTACTCATATACGTTATAATATCGAGAAATGCTAAATAAGTGGCACTGTTCAATAGGATCAAAGATTTTATATCCTAAAGAAATATTTTTTGAATAGACAAGTAAAGAATTTAAAGAAGGAATAGATACATCATAATTAATAATTCAATTATAAGTAAGCAATTTGTCCAAATTCTAAAAACTGTCTACCAATATGACCTAAGTTCAAAGTAAGTCTTATTCTGAACTGTAAAATATAAGTCAATAAACGAAATCTTAACTTACCCTTGCAAGTGCTTGAAAACCTGCGTCTGTAAAATGAGCGCAGGCCACGCATTCCAATACACTTAGAAGGGGACAATATTGTGCAAGAGTAACAAGTGTTGCATCTGTTAAATTCGGACAGTTTGAAATACAAACGTAACGTAATCGGGTGCATCTTTCGCTCAGTTCTCTGACCGCATCATCAGTTATATTCTACAAAAAAAGGAAAAATTGATTAATTTAAATGTAAATATAGTTAACAATAATAAAAAGTATATCAATAAAAAAAAGAATGTTTTGTCGAAATTTGCAAAGGGTCAATGCAAATAGGAAATTACCCTGCACTCGTGGAGATTAATGGCCTCGAGTTTGGGGCAGAAACGCGCCAAGCACTTGACCGCCCGGTCGGTGAGCTGTCGGCAGCCTTTGCTGAGAAAGCTGCGTAGCTCCGGGCATCCTCGGGCCAGTGCCTCGACGCCCTTGTCCGTGAGCAGCTCGCACCATGAGAGGTTGATGTGCGTGAGCAGGGGACAGCCGTCCGAGAGGTCCTTAAGAGATAGGTCCGTGATTTCCGGGCACGAGTCCAGGTTCAGTCGCTGAAGCTTTGGACAGTGGCTGCTGAGAGCCGTGCACGTGGCATCCGAGATCTTCTTGCACTGGCTTAGATTGAGCTCCTCGATGTTGGGACAGGACTGGGCCAGGGTGCGCATCGACAGGTTCCCGATGCTCTGGCAGCCGCGCAGCGACAGTTGACGCAGAAAGCCTCCGCATCTTCGCGATATATTTTCTATTACTGGTCCCTTTAGTTTACAGAAAAGTACATTTAATATGTATACATATATATATATTTTTTTTTTCATATTAAATTATATGAGTAAATTAATAAAGAATTACTCTTTTTGTTTTGACTATTCGAACAAAAGAATCAAAATGACATCACTGACTTCATATTCTATTAAACTTGAAATTATATGAATTTTTGTTGAGAAATTAAATACTATCTTTTATATAATAAATACAAGTAATATAATCCGTATTTACAATTTCAAAAAAGAATTCCAAAATAATTTGAGATCGAATATGTACTGATCTATGTTTAATAAATTCACTAAATTTTTAAAAATAATAATTAAAGAGTCGGTCAGAATGAAATAGATTTAAATACTGATACATTTTTAAAGATACTTTGTTGCTCTTTCTTAAATATTAACATGTATGAAATCTTTTACAGTGTGCATTAAATTCAAAAATAAATTTTTTAAATCGAGTATACTAAAATTAATTTTACTCGTGTACATTTTTTAAACAGTGCACTAAATAAAAAAGCAATGGATAAAGAACTTTAGTTTGCACTCTAGAATACGGTGAAGAGCAGCATTAAAAACTGTTTTGAATTTTTGCATAAATCGCAAGCTTAAAAATCTCAAAACTTACACAAACAACTTGTTTTCAAAACGAGACTAGAAAAGTAAAACCCGACAGTCTTCCCGCGTGAAAAATACCTACTTAGCGGACTAGTTGTGTGAAACATTATTTGTATAGTTTTCTTTTATTTTGATGGTAAGGTAAGAATATCTGAAAAGAAGATTCTCTAGGACGTAAGAATAATTTTTTTCAACAAAATGGAATATTGGTAACATTAATATAGTTAATAAAAAAAAGAGAGAGATAGTTATCTTCTCTGTTACTTATTTTGTTACTTGGAAAACTTCAGAAAATAACGAATAGTACTTCGGTAATAGCATCTGTAGGTAAGGCACGAAATATAGTTATTTGCTTAAATCAAGCAAAATTTTATATAATTGAATGACTTTTGCCTTACCTAAAAATACTGTCACCGAAATAGTAACGGTGATTGCTCCGGAAAAACTCTTTGAAACAAAATGATCTTTGTTTGATACTTATAGACGGATAAAATATTTTAGCATTGCCTCTTTTATTTGAAATATTGGCATAAACCATACGCCAATGTTTACGAAAAAAATTGTTTCTACATCTTAGTGAACTACCTTTCAGATATACTGGAGCTTACATTATTCAATTAAGAAAACAATTGAAGAAAAATTCATTTTTAAAAGTGTACTACATAAATTTCTAGTAAATTATCTAAGGCAGACGCTTTAAACGTAAAAAGCATGATACTTTGCGAGAATTCACGGTTAACTTTTCACCAATAAATTTAAAATTTAATAACGCCCATACCGATACGTGTTAATATTTCAGAAATATATCAAAGATACAAAATATTTGAGACGGTCAATAATATTATACATGATATGTTACATTTACGTTAAACATTATAAACTTTGTCGAAAAATTTAGACTTCCATCTCGCCTTCAAAAAGTATAATCTATACTTAAAAAAATAAGTGGTACTACATTAATTAAATTTATTACAAATTGTGAAATACCGATTATTACCTCCACATCTCGTTGAAAATCGAAAAGATCGATTCTTTGCCAATTTGATCCATCCAGAGCAAGTACATTCCATGCCTTACTTACTTGAGCACAACGACACAGTGATACGACATCCAAATATGATAAAATTCTGTAAAATCATGTAATAAGTTAGGAAAGTTCAGAATAAATATCTCAGAAGTAAAGTGATACATACCTTAGTAATAATTCTTTTGGCAGTTTTTTGTTTATTTGGGCTTCGTCGTCATGAAATACCCATGTCAACTGAAAGCATAAATTTGGTTATATTAATTACATAAAATACCACTTACAACATTCAAATGCATTAAAAAAAATCTACTCCTATACAAAATTATACGTTCATAAATTGCAATTTTTTTCCATCATGTATAATCATTTTTCTTTTTTCTAAATTTTCTACAAAACCAAAAAATAGCAATAATGAAGATGACGACGAAGACGACAAAGAAAAGAGACAACGACGACGATGATAATGATAGAAGTTTTATCAAAAAGTAACAACATCAATGTGGGCAACAACAACAATAAAAATAATAGTAAAAGTACTAAGAACAAAATTGTCAATTAAGAATGCCATATAAACTTTCTTTTACGTAATGTACCAAACAGTACTGTTTAGATAATTTTTTTTTAATTTTTATGCAGAGGCTTTATTTTATAGGCTTTATTCGCTTATAAAATATTTACAAATAAATTAAAATAATGTAGCATTTAGAAAACAAAAATGTCTAATTAATTTAATTTTTTAATTTAAGAAATGAACTTTGGTTATTTAATTATTCTTTTTATTTTTTATTTTGAATAGTATTATTATTAATACTATTATAATAGTTTTTAGATAATTTTGAAACACGTATCTTCGGGTATTTAAATGTAGTAAAAAATAAGTAAATATTTCAAGTAATTAATAAGTGAATTTATAATGCTGAAGATATTTCACTACAGATAATAATTTTTCGGAAAGGAATCCATTACCGAATTCGTAAGGAAATAATCGGTTAAGCTTTTCAAAGAAATTTTTTTATAATCACTGATTGAGTATTTGTTTTTTTGCTATCCTATAAGATAAAGTTAATTCTGCTTAAAAATATTTTAAAATAACTTTCATTAAATTTTTCCTATTAAACATAATTTGAATCAGTGCTTTTTAATAAGACGGTCAAAATGGAAAGAAAGTTTAACAGTCAAATTAATAATTGCAAGGTGATAGCAAATGATTGATGAGAAATGTTTAATTAAAATTTCAAGACTACGAAGAAAAACAACACGAGCAAGTCTGTATTATTAAAAACGAACCTGCATATAAGACTGCTTCATTGTTGTGACGGGATTGTTGTGAGAGTGTGATTGAGATGCATAGTAACTGCTCTGATGATGGTGGTGATGATAATGATGGGGTTGATGATGATAGGAGGGATGCTGCTGCCTCCACCACTGATTAGTGGCCCCAGACTCTTCAGCTGGTTGAACCCCTTGACCAACTTGACCCCCTCCACCCAGACCTACTCGACTTACTTTTTTCTACAACATATCCCAATGCCTCTCTTCAGCAAATTAAAAGCTAATGCTTAAACTAAATGCTTTTTCTCACAATATCTTTTCAAAGTTCATTTTCATTTCATTCATAACCCTTATGCGCTTTATGGGATGCAATACTAATTGAGAATGATATTTAAAATCAAATAAGAATGATGAAATTTAACAATCTATTACACAATCTATAATCAGAAGAGTTTGTCCAGAAAATTTTACCACATATTTAAAACAGAGATTTTTTACATGATGTAGAGAATTGAGTGTTTATAGTGATAACATGCAATAACAAATTTATGACATTTAAGAAACATCATAAAAAGAATTTTAAATTCATAACAGGACGAATACAGAAACAAAAACGTTATTTCGAGTAGTATTGATATTATTAAGTCGTTGACACGTCTATATTTAAATTGAAGCTAACATTGGATATTTTTTATTAAAATTATAATTATTATTCGATAATGTTTATATTCTACGATATAATATAAATTTTAAATTATGAATTATAAATTGTTATTTTTAATATCTATGCAGAAAATTTGATTATGTCGTAATTTAAGTAGATCAATGCCGGCTCTGGTAAGACATTTGCTTGCATAGATATAAGCCTGTTTTACTGAAAGTATTCTAGGAAAATTAACAAGATTCTGAATAAAGTAACCACTTCAATAAGATGGGTTATTAAGGTTATTTGATAATTAATAACTTCATGATTTTATTCCGTATTCAAATGTTGAAGCATCAGATTGTTTAGATGCAGTGAAAAATTCAGATATAATGGTAATAAATTTAACATTAACGAATAATTTTAGTTTTAATACAATATAATTATAGTTAATTTATTAAAGATATAAATTACTGAAGTTTATTTTTGATTAGGGTTTTTTTATTATAATAACTTAAAATTAATTAAATCTTTTACTTTTAAAAGTCATAATACAGACGCGTTTTTTTAAATTAAATTTCAAAAGCAATGAAATTAAGGTTGATTTTGTAAGAACTTAAAAAAAATAAGGATCTTAATTTAACGTTTCTGCATTTATCTGTAAGTTTAATTTTCCTTAATAGTGTACTTGTTACTTGTTTGGAAACGGGCTATTTTATTTTTATTGGCTTAAGAATTGAAAAATTGATCAATCAATATGTTGGTCACCTGTTAAGTGCTTTTAGTGATACGAACCTACGCTCGGTCCTACATGCATATATGAACTATAAATGATGAAATTGTAAAATTTTTTAAATGATACTAATCTCATATTCACTGTATCAAAACCAAGCTCCATACTTAATTCTAATTTTCATAACATTGTTGCTTCAACTAAATTAATGTAACATTCATAAAAATTCTGAAATTTAAAACAAAACATATTCTTTCATAAATGAATAGAAATCGCGTTTTCATAGATTTTTCTCAGCACTTCTGTATAATTGTTTATAACATTTATACTTGATATATTTTACTATAAATATATTTAATTATGATTACGTCAATAAATGCTTTATAAAAACTTATAATTACTTATTTTTGAAGTGATAAATTTTTATTATTTATTATTAATCTTAATCTGATTATAAATGTAACGGCACAGGTAGGCATTTCTATAAAAATCACTTAGAAACCTCATACTTTTTTTTGAATGATCTATTCTTAATGGTTTTTGTTTTTGAAATATTTAACTTTATTTTATTTAACAACGCGAATTTGTTAAAGGTTAACAGAAATTTTAGGAACTATAAATATGACATGATTATATGACAATTTAGCATTTTAGACTTGCTCTCTAATAATCAAATAGATAAAAACATTTTTTTTTTTTTTGGAAAAAGTGATATTCGAAAATGATGTTTATTTATCCAAATGACTGATAGAAAATAGATTAATCAATTTAAAAATTAGGGTCATCTTATAATATCCTTATAAGTAGATGAAAAAAGTTTATGATGTTTTAGGCTTGTAGTACAAAATAAAATCGGCTATGTGGAGTCTTTCAGTTTGAAATGTGCCTTGTTAGATTCTAGCTAGCCTTAATAAAAGTCTCTCTAGTGCCCTTAATCCAATATTATCTGGTTCTAAAGTAAAAAATCGTCGCGAGAGAAAGAAAGTAAGTGAGCGAGCGAGTGAGTGAGAAAGAGAGAGAGAGAGAGAGAGAGCACCACATCAACAGTCTCGTAGGGTAGCAGAGAGTCTTATCGCAAGATGATTTTCTACTTGGCACAGCGAGAGAAAATGATGCTGAGCCAGGCCGCGTGTGTGCAGCGCACAAGACACGAACATATGGAAAAAAGGAGAAGAGATCGAGACGAAACAAAGAAAAGGGTAGAACGAGTCTTTGGTGTAAAAGGGAAGGGGCGGTGAAAGAGAAAGAGGAAGAGAAAACGGGGTGAGAGGCGGACGCGCGCACGAGAAAGGCGTCGGATAGAGAGGGAGAGAGAGAGTGAGAGAGAGAGAGAGAGGAAAAGCTAGGTAAACAAAAGCAGTGTAAAAAATATAGGAGGATATTGAATTTTCGAATGTTGATGGATAAACGCTCGATGTATTTAGCATAGTGGTGACGACAGGTAGAAAATTTCTAGGTGCACGCGAGGACAGCGACAGTAGCAGCAGCACGAAAGAACAAAGGATATCGTCAAGATATATTCTCTCTCTTTCTGACTCTGACGTTCAATCTCTCTTGCTCTCTTGCGCGCGTTTAAGCGCTCTTTCTCGTGTGCACAGATTCGCATGACACGAAGAGTGAGAGAGAGAGAAAGAGAGAACAAGAGACATAAAGAGAGTGCGAGAGAAACAGAGGGAGAGGGAGAAAGAAAGAGAGAGAGAGCCAGAGGAAGAAAGAGGAAGGCATAGAAAAAGAGAAGAAAAAGAGAGACGAATAGACGGGTAGACAGACACGGAATCGAGTTTCCCTGGAATATGGAAGCGCAATTCACTTGCAAAAAAAATGAGCGAGAGAAAGAGAGACAAAAGCGCGAAACAGGAGTCCAGAGAAAGAACTTGGTAGATATCCGTTCGTCGTAAAGGACAGGTTGACGAAAAAAGAGCAGAGACTCGGCGTCGAAGGAAGAGCTATATCCCTTTAAATCGCTGTATAGAAACCAAGCACACAAGTCCCTGCATTGATGGGAGACACAGAGTGAGAGAGAGAGAGAGAGAGAGAGACAGAAAGAGAGCTAGCTACGAATCAGCTGTTCGCCTCTCGGCAATGACAACATTGAACGAACACACAAGCCATGCTCCTTAAGAACGATGACAATTGCGATAACGAGAGCGCCAACAACAATAAAGATAAAGTTAGGAAACGCGCTCTTTCTCTCTCTCTCCGTGTGCACGCGACTAGTATGTGTGTCTGTGTGTGCATATCTCCGTTAGCGAGTATGTCCACACGGAGAGAGAGAGAGAGAGAGAGGGAGAGAGAGACCCACTCGCTCGAACGCGCACTTATACACAGAGAGAAAGAGACCGAGACACACATGAACGCTCTCTTTTCTACATACTCATATATACGTCCGCTTTTTCCCTGGGCTAACCGCGTTGTTATATTTTTTTTTTCATCGTCGATGAAAAAATATATACCTACACACACGCGCGCGCACATACAGAGCTGTGCTGCGTACGTGCTCGATAAGTATACATTGGACAGAGAGAAAGAGAGAGATGGAGAGAGAGAGAGAGGAGAGAAAGAGAGAGAGAGAGAGAAAGAGAGAGTGTTTACCTCGAGCCTCGTGCGCCCGGAGTGTATCATCTTTTTGCGTCGCGTTATTTTGCAGGGCTCTCGGGAACACCCGACACTCTTGGCGTAGAAAAAAAGGGGGCGATTACGCGCTACGGCCTCCTCTCGTATCACACACACACGGCGCAGCGGCAGCGGCAGCGGCGGCGGCGGCGGCGGCAGCAGACCACGGCACAGGCAGAACGCTCAACTTCACCAAAGAAATGGCCGAGTCTACTGAGGAGTGCACCAGCAGCACAGCGGCAGCAGCATAGCAGCGCATAAGCTGCGCTTCTCTATCTCTCTCGCTCGCTCTTCTACAGCTGTGTGCACTCTCTATCTGTATGTGTGTGCACCGCGATCAGACGGACTCGCGCTTGTGTTTGTGCTGTCGCTGTCTGTCTATGCTGCGCGCTGCTCGCTCTCTTTCTATCTCGCTCTGTATTGCGTGCAGCTGTACTTGTGCGTGCGCCCCGAGAAAACGGGATAGGGCAACACACACGGCCCGATCGCGCTGGCGCCGCCTGGCGTGGAGTTGGGGGACTTGGCTGCCTGGGTGAAGGCGCCAAAATTTTTGGAGCAATCATAGTTTCTTGTCATTTTTCTTTGTTGTTGTTTCTAATTTTACTGTTTATGAGGTATTTGAAGGAATGTTTATACTGTGCTGTTCAAATAGTTCACAAATTTAAGGATAATTTACATTATTTTTTAAATATAAGACGAATTCAAACAATCATTAACAAAGTTAAAAATTATAAACTCATCGAAATATATCCATTTAAAAAAATGTAAGAGATTAATTTGAAATTGAATGATGCGGGCGATATTGTTTCAACTTTAATAATTTTGACTGGAAAGTATATGTATGTATATGTCACTTTGCACCTTGTGTGGCGAATTGTGAATAACAAATCATGACACGTAGTAGCAAAAGTAAATATTTATAATAAAAAAGTGATTGCTATATTATATTAATTTACTCACGTGTAAACTTTTCAAAGTAAGAACATTTTTATTAATTGCTCTGACTTTATAATTAATCATTCTTATTTAATCAAGATAACAATAATTTAACAAACAGTACAATCTATGTATTTTTCACATAACAGATTACGATGAAGGACGGAATTTTCTGATTAAATTGTTACCGTAAGTTTGTTAATCAAAACACATTTTTTGAAAATTATCAAATAATATATTTAAAAAGAGATGTAAAAATTTTCTATTAAAAAATTTAATTAATATATATATTTTAAATTAGAAATAAGAGATCAGAAGTACCACCTGAATAATTGAACACTTTATCCTTTACAATATTCATTTTATAGACATTTTTTTTCAGTTTCCAGATAAGTAAAAAATTTTTATTCAAAACACTCTCAAAACAACCAAAACAAAAACCGCATTTTCTTCAGCATTTCATCTTCCTAACGCAGCCATACTCTTATCCAAAACCGTATCACAAAATTAAAAAAACAATCAGATACACATAAAATTTCTGATAAATTCATCCAGCCAAGCTAGTTCCGGAAAACGCCGCTCGAGGCCCCAACGCGGCCTAGCGACGCAGCTGCTGCGCCACCAGCTGTGCGGGCTCTTTCCCTTGGAGCCGTGCGCCCGGTAGGTCGGCCCACCGCGGCTTAGTGATAGCACGGCCAATGGGGCTTCGGGCGAGCCTTCATTGTTTACGAGTTAGCCAGCCTCGGTGTGCTTACTCGCGAGAAACGTCAAGTCGAGAGATCAGCTGCCGCTCTCTGCGTTTGCGCTCCTGGACGGCCGGAGAAAGCTTTTGTCAATGTTGTGGCTAGGTGAATTTGGTGGAATGATCGATTTTTGAATTTTTTTTTTTAAGTTTTACTATTTTTTAGATTGATTATTATTATTTGTTTAAAAATTGATGGAATTAGTTATGTTTTACTTTTGAAATTTGATTCCTTTTGATCGAGCGCAAGATACTGATTGTAGCCTTCTGCTTGGAAAAATTAAGACACAGACTCGTATCATTGAGCGATCTCGCGTTTCTTTAACTTTTTCTCCTGTCCTTTCATATTCGCTTACACATTCTAGTTCTATAGACAAGATGCTAGCTCCCTCTATTGTTATCTACCATTACTGTACTTTTTTTGTTTATTCATAAACATAATATTACCTTCCTCTTTTCGTACAGAAATCTACTTATCACTGATGTTAATGTAGTAAACTGCTTCTCACTACAAATTATTTAGGTGACATTGTTTGTAAATTTATTGAATGTATACGTAACAATTTATGTTTTTTGTTTCCTAAATTAAACTTGCATGGTAGTTAGACTGTGACTGCTTCCAAAAGAAACTATAATAGTAATTTACTTTTTACGAAATATTAAATACATTAATATTAAAATAATGGAGTTTGTAACTATTTTTTATTTCTTAACTCAAATATGACTTTATTCATTGTCGTGAACCAATTTTTACTTAGATTGAATTTAAATATTATTATTTCAGTATCTTTATCAACAAAGTTATTTTTTAATTAGTAATACTAATAATTACATACTCTATCTGATCTATTATATTCATTTTTATTAAAAATATTCAAAAACTTTTATTTTAATTATTTAAAAATTTTCCAAAGTCTTTTCTGTTAGTCTATAAAGATAAGAAAAAAAATAATAAACAAGTATCTTTAACTCTCTATTCCTACATTAAGACACCTCAATAAAAATGAATGAACAACTCAAGTGCGGTAACAGCACCTTTTAGTCTAATAAAATTTTTTTTTCAGCATTTTAATTAATTTATTTTGTTGAAAACAAATTAAACAAAGTTTCGCCAGTTGTAATTGATATACAAAATAAATTAAAAAAAACTTTTACGTACGAAATTGCAAAAATAAAGTTATAGTTCGTCGGACAAAATTGAACACTCTTTGGGCAACTGTCTGCCATTCCCAACAAATTTTCAATTTGGCCGACGAACTACAGCTTTATTTTCACAATTTCATATGTAAAAATTTTTTTAAAATTATTCTTAAATGTCGATTACAAGTGACAAATCTTTATTTTCTTTTTAGCATAATAAGCAAATTAAAATTTTGAAAGAAAAATTTTAATAACTGGAGATCGCTACCGTCACATTTGAGTTGTAAAATTTTTGAAGGAAACATTTGAACAAAATAATATTATAAATATGATTAATATGATAAAAAGATGCTGTAATCGTCTTTTATAACAGATTATCTAATAAGTTATCTGTATTGTTTTTAATTGGAATTAATTTTGCAATCATTTAAGTAAAAACCTGTCATAACAACATCATTTTCTAATATATCTAAAAATTTCTTATGCGAATTTTTATGTAAAATTTTGAGAAAGCACCTTCGTTTACTAAGACGTTGAAAGATATGTATTTTAAGATATTATAATAATATACCGTAATTAAAAAAAAATTCTAATTTTGCATAAGAAAAAGAAAACTTTTACGAAGAAAAAATTACAAAAATATTATTATTATTGATAGTTTATAGTTATATTTATTATTTATAGTTCATATTACTATTTATCGTACGGTTATTATTTCTATAATTTCTATAATATTTTTTACTATTACGTGTAGTCTTTTCAAAACAGACCTATTTTTCTCTCGCTTACTTACAAATCAAAAAGTAAGTTGGTAACTAATGCCTAAAAAGTTTTTAGATGATAAATGTTGAATTCAAAATTAAAATTTATATTTGAAAGTCAACTACTATCGATATTAATAGATCCTGCGTAATAAACAAAAAAAAAAACATCTAACACAGTTTTCGTGTTTTTGAAATTTTGATGTTTTTAATGGTTTTTAAAAGTTTAACACATGCTTCTCTGGTCGATATGAAAAAAGTAGAGTAGCAAATACTGTACTACTCCAGTTTTACAGTAGTATAATAATTCGATATTATAAATGGCTGAATTATTTTTACAAAAATCAGTAAATAATTTCTGAATATGAGAAATTTGCGTTTTTTAAATATTTATAACAAAATTTGATACAAATACAATTTTATACGTTGTTTGTGAAAAATATATAAAATGTTGGAGTTGGGTTTTTATTACTCTTGAATTTTTAAATTTAAACTATATTTATGCAAGAATTACAATTTGTTAAAGGTTCATTATTGTATGACGTCATGCGGATAAAGCTACAAAGGAAACCGCGAAATCAAAATACGTCAAAACTATTGACCGCTCTATATAACTTTTCGATTTCCTAAATATAGCAAAAACTATAAAATTAGACGTTTATTAAAGTGGTTTCATTTAAGGAATGCTGCACGAATAAAGTTTTTAAAGATATGTATGTACTCAAAATATTTTCTTAAACCAAAATTCAAATTAATAAGTTCAAATTTTCTAGATCTGATATCAACAATTTTATTTACTTTAATTTGAAGTTCATTAATAAGGCAACGTTAGATGTACGACTAAAAAATTAAATTTCTCTGACAAGGGGAGCACCCTACCTTAGGATAACAGATTGTGATAAAACTTCGCAAAATAATTAAGAACACATGTCGCGGTATTGTATTTAATCCATTGAGTTTCCCAAATTGCCAACGTAAGTACAACAGGCCGAAAATCCCGGTTTAACCAGAATTTTTATAATTTACCATTTTTAGAAAGATTTTCTATGTAACTTAAGAAAAACTTTATAGTTATTTCTTATATGAAAAGATAAAGAATTTGAGAGTGTTTTAAACATATTAAAATAAATTTAATTATTTCTCACAATAGGTGCACAATAAAAACGAAAAACTAAAATTTAAAATCTAGATGAAAACGAAAAGAAAACTGTAAATAAATAAATAAACGTACAATTGTATTTGCTTGGACTATATATTTGAATTTGTATGCAGAATGTTTTGTTTAAATGTCTGATATAAAACTGTGTTAAAAGATCTAAATTGTAAAAAGTATTTTTATAATAAATTTAATAAAACTCGAGTGTTTATACTTACCTTAGATAGGTGTATTTTATATCGATTGTGAAAAACTGTTTTTATTGTTACTATAATTTGGCTTTTAAGTTTATTTAAACGAGAATTAAATAATAATCATTAGATAAAAAAATGTGTGCGGTACTGGCATCATATTGTGTTTCAATATGCAGGTTATTTAATATTGCAAATAATTTTAATAACAAAATACAATTAAATCTTTAAATGTAAATACTTTTATATCAATGTTATTTATAATAACTTTAAAAAATTAAATACGTTTACCAAAACATACTATTCATATCTAAAGCATTTAATCCCATTTAATATAACGTTAAATTACTTTTCTGGAAGTAAATGATTAATACAAATTTTTATTTAAAAATATTTTTTTTTTTTTTTGCAAAAATAAATTATACAAATATAGGTATAGGTCTAATTTTTGAATTTGAAAATAAATTGAACTATTACATAAACGTATTTATGATAAGTTTGCGAAGTATTAAATCAATTAGCTTGCAAAAGGCCCCTAAAGCTACTTCAATTTAATAATCATGCCTAGAAAGTCTTTTTTTATTACATAAGTAACTATGTTTTTTTTTTAATTAAAAATCAGGAAAGCATGTGTAGTTATTATTTACTTATTGGCTAAAGAAAAATAAAGTTTTATTCCATTATTTCATAATATCTTGAAATACGATCATAGGGATACTTTATAATTTGCAATTTATTACTGCCGTCCTTGCTTATTTGCTCGTGCTTTCCTTGTTGTTCCCGCTGCTTTAGCCGGCTAACGGCGAGAATCGTCCGTATGAAATTAAGAGGGTGCTCATACGAATGTGGCGCTGAATACGAATCCGCCCTTTTACCGTACCTAATTTAAGGAAAAACAATTCATAAAAATCTGCCCACCTATTTCTTCTATATATAAACAGTTTCATGTAAAATTATCATAAATAATAAAAAAAATGTTTGAAATACACACCGCGCTTTTCCATTCAGTGAATAGTAATCTCTGACGAGGTCTAAGTAGCGTCTCAGTTCTTCTGGAGTCGTAAATACTTTTGGTCTAGTAGGCCTCGCCATGGGTTCTGGCTCGCTTCTCACACTCGTCGATCCCAGAGCCATTAACACCAAAGACAAATACATTAAGTGTATAAGCGTCATTGAAAAGCGCATTTTTGCCGATTCCGTTGGAAAACTAAAACAAGTAATATTGCACTAATTATAAAGAAAATTCTTCGCCTTGCTAAATTAGCATTTATTACATTTAAGACGATTACTCTAATCGGGCCATTTGAGTTTTCATGCGCAGCTAACAATCAGTCAGAGAGGATTATAAGATTAGTAAACGCCATGCCAACTTACTAGATTAAAGAACATTTGATAGCGCGCACATAGATTAATTACTGTTTTACAATGGAATAAGCGTCACGTTTTATATTAAAAGAAAATTTTACCCTATGGTCATTTATTAAAAGCGTAACTTACGTCAGTGTTTTACTTGTGGCAAAAAATGTATGGAGTTTTATCGAACTTCAGACTAAGTAAATAGATACTTAAATTTTGATAGTTGGAATAATTTATTTAAGATTTATGATAACAAAATTTTTATGGGAAAAATTACTATTTATCTTATTGAATAAAATACAGTTTACCATATAATGTATGCACATGCAACAGCCCTGTTAAAATAACGTATACTAACTGAGATTGGCAGCGTATGAAACAACTTTAAAAATTTGAATAAAAAGTGATTGACAATTTGATTGCGTCAGGATTCCCCTTGAATACTGAAGTTTTTATCACATTAATAAAATCGTATTTTAAACCGTCTTTACAACCTTTCATAAGAAAAATAGTATAACCCTAGCAATACTTAGATAATTTTCGCCGTAGTATTAAACTTACTCCGCGTCGTTAATTAAAAAAGAAAAGGACGTCAGAACACACGATTAATTTTACAGACACATCAAGGTACCTCGATCACTACTAAGGCCAGGAAACTAAGCGTCGCAAATGCTTTCTATGGAAGACCTTTCTGAGTTAAAAGAATCACAGTATGGAAATAGCGGTGAATGGGGCAAAGAAGCGCACCGTAAGCACGCGGCACATTGATAAAACGTCAGGAGGATCGAGAAGTGGCTATCGGGGCCGAGTTACCTGTTGCTTTCGCGGCTCCCTTTCATGAAGCGCGCGCCCGTCGGCCGTCGGCCGCGCGAATCGACGGCAAACTTTGCCCGATAAAACGCGCACATCCCGCCGATGACTGAGTGCCGGAGTTTAGAGGATATCGATTGGGCTTCTGTCTAATTTTCTACTATCATCCCTATATATGTGTAGTTTCGAGGATGGCTTTTAAAAACGTTTCAAAACTTTTAATAGATAAAAAGTTTAAAATTTTCGCATTTGTCACCGTTTTAAGGAATAGGGCTTTATTCCTTGAAATTCGTTAGCATTTTATTATTTTTTACTTTCACGTCTGTACTATTTTGATTTCATGGAATAATTGTTTTTATTTTTTCAGCTAACCCCCGAATTTCGTTTAGTTTTTACAGAGCAGCTAGACGCATAGATTTTCTACGCTTTGCATGATTGATGGTTTTAATTTAAAAATTCACTTTGTTAAGTGTCTTAATATATTTTTTAAACAGTAAAAGCATTTCAAACAGAATATATCAGAGTTTTTTGCAAGCTAATAACATGCTTTTTAATTTAAGATTTCTTTAAAACAGCAAAAGCTTAGTAAATTTAAAACATTTAAGTGTTTCCGCGATTTAATTACTGTATAAGATTTTTTAATGTTATCATAATAAATGGCTTGGGAGTCTTCTTAATTAAGGCTGTTTTATTCGACTTAAAGAAAATTTTTTATAAATTAAGATTATTTACTTTTATGATAAAGAAGCTTGATTGTGTAATAGTCTGGAATTGTGCATCACGTGCGCAAAGTAGATGATTCTCGCAGAGGCAAGTAGTTCATTCTATAGTTTGCGGAAGGATACGCAAAGTAATAACTTTGCCCACTTTCCGGACTATCCGCAGGAATGGATTACTTTGCATATATGGAAATCAGTTCACCAAATTAAACTGTACACACGTTTTTCAAAATAAAAAATGTTGTTTTTTTGTTTAATAATATGTCATTTATCTTAGAGATGGATGTAATAAAATATAAAAATTTTATCTTTATTTTTATTTTTTATGCTTTTTTATGTATCCTTACACTCATTCTAGTTGTTGAACAATAAAATTTATAATGAACTACAACTGAACCATAATTTAAATACTCAAGATGAATTTTTTTTAAATGTTAAAAACAGCTTACTATTCACGTTTACGCAATCAATCTACATTTTAATGATATTTCACATGCACGCAACACATACGAAAATGATGTATAAGGGATGGATTGCAAGTTAAGGAAGTCTTCTCGAAATGACGTAACATCACAATAAATTGGAGATACTTATTCAGATTCCCAATGATCAACCCTCGATGGATCGACAAGATATTTTTTATTATAATCAGGAAATACAATGTAATTATATTTGTCTATGTGTAGAATTTAAAATTATTTATTTTAACATAATTGATTTCATATTAATTATAGTTTAAAACGAGCGACAAGTACAATTAATTATATTATTTCATTTTTCTGTGTATAAAAACGACGAACTGTGTCGGCATAGCTTAATCTATGTTACTGATGATCGATCTTAATAATCTTCGTAAAATGAATGAATATTACCGTTCATATTTATCACGAATAGCTTGGCAATTCCAAGAGATACGTCCGTGTAGTACAAGCACATCATCTGTTATCTAGGAAAATTTAGGTGTATTTGGCTCGAGACGTATTTGCTTACTTTATGCATCCCTTCTTAATACCTAACTCTAAATTACCGTTGTTTGCTATGCATATTATTAAAAAAATATTTATTTGTATAAACGTTTTTTTCATAAATCTAAAATAAGTTTTCAAAATTCGTAAAAGTTTTAAAGAAATAATAAAATGTTAACAAAGTTATTGTTAGTATAGCCATGCAATATACTAAAAGCCTTGAGAGATATTATAATTGTAAATTCTAAAATGATTGATAGTGAAAAAAGTTGTTTCACTTATTTACAACGGCTACAAATAATCCAAGCATCAAGATGCAAAAGCTAGCAGCATGTGTAGGCAGATGGTATTCAAAAATACTCATAAAAATACCGAAAAGAAATCGATTGCGCATAATCACGAAAATTTCACATTTCACACACGTCCTCACAATCGATGCAAGAATAAGAATAGGGAAGTTCCACGCGACAATCACGACAGCCATTCCTTGATATATATCCACAAAACGCCTCAACGCTGCGAATATTTATTTTACCTCGGTCGTGATATACTTTCTCAATGTGTGCTCGTAAATTTAAAATTATATATCGAGAAAATGTGGGAGTTATGAGTTTTCTTGAATTCATCTCGATTTTCCCGATAACTACACAGCCAAGCTTTAGATTTTAATGCTCCCATAAAAATTCAAATATCAGTTTTCTTCATTTGTATTACAGTTACACATTTCTCATTAGTGTATAAAGCTTTTTAATCATAGAGAAGATAGAAAATTATGTTTAAAACCCTGGGAGCATAAAGAGGAAAATTGAGAGTACTGTAATCTAGGGAATTATTGACTCCACCATTTTTTAGTGCAAGATTACAATGAGTTAATATATGAATGCGCTTTCTATTTATCGCAAAACTGTACGTGACTTGCATTCATATACTCCCTCTAATACGACAAATTATTTTCTTACTCTCGCTTGCTTTTAATTATGGTGATAAAATTGTTCATTTTTTCATAATTTATTATAATTTTCTTCAAAATTCATGTATGTTAAAATGTACAAACATGTAAAAGAAATGTTAAATAATTATTAAGTTTTTAATAATTAAATATGTACATGCATTATTTATTATGAATGAGAAAACTAAAAGATATTTTTAAAATCTCAAAAACAGTATATTTCAAGTCTAGAGAAGTAAAAAATTAGTTAGTTAAGTGCACACGTACATTATAATTCGAGCCGAATGCGAGGGTGGATATTACACGTGCACTAACGTGGCTCTCCTTATCCCTTAGATAAGTATATACCATGTTTCTGAGCCCGGAATGAATTTTCGACCAGGTCGCGGTGAAAACAATCCTTTTGCTTCTTGTAATCACGGAATACTGTATTACAAGAGTCTAAAAGTGCCCACTTGGACCTTTATTTTGACTTTTGCATCTATACTTATATAGGTTTTTGAGCTACTATTCACTGCGTTAATTTCAACTAAAGCGGGCTTAAAATAGTCCTTAAAGTAGCTCTACAGAATTACTATAAACTATACTTTTTTGAAAAAATGAATGAACAATTTTTCTTTTTTAAATACATTATCATTTATTTCTAGGAAATTTAACTCTAAATAGCCGCATGATTAAGTTTCAAGTGCAAAAAAATACAAGTCAAAGATCATTTATATTACCATTAAAATGTCAGAATTTTATAATTGAAGATATTTGGGGATAACTTTAAAACATGAAATGTGTTATACTACCTGTATTTTAAGAATTAGTATTCTTAATCTTAAATAATTATAATTTCTAAAACAATGTTCTATTGGTATAAAACTCCTAGTATGAAAGAAGAAAACTAGTGTGTGCAGCATATGTTTTCCACACTTACACACTTGTTCTGAACTGACCAACATTTTTTGTTCTTAGAATTAAAATGGCATACCCTGCTTCAGAAATGTTATCATATTTTTTTATCATTTTTTCATACTTTTACCTGTCAAAATAATAATAATGTTGCGAAAACAGTTTTTGTTATTTAATAATTTTTAAAAATAAGGGGCAATTAAAAACAAATTATATTAAATGTATCTATTTTTGTTCTAAAAATAAATACTTTACTTATATTTTAGTTTATATTTTAATTAAATATACCTATCGCATCAACTTTTTTAACGTGTTAGATTTTTAAAATCGTATTATTGTTACAAAATTAGTTAGATGTTTTTTGGTCTTGGTATTTTTTAAAGTATTTATTTTGAATTAATTCAAGTTACTATTTTAATACTATATTTACTCTATAAATTCACAGAACTATAATACTAAGGACTTTTGCAAAAATATGGCTGAAGCAAATATTGAAAAAATAGTTAAATACTGGTTTATTTATTATTCTTCAATATATGAATTAAATTTGTCTAGACTTGCTATTATTAAAACAAATAGATTATAAGAATTTAAGTTATTTTTTTCGAATATTGTATTGATTGTGATCTTATATATAAGATATGACAATTAATGATTGTTTACAGTTGTTGTTATAATTATTTTATAGGACAAGTCATTCAGTAGAATTTTCATGCACGTGGTGGTACTTTCATATCCTGTCCCACGACTAAAAACGTTTGAATATTCATAAAGGCGATCTAAAGTTTTAAATGCATATAATGTCAGTAGAGCAATTGACTAAGCGCCTATGTCCCTGCGATTCCAAGCTTTCAATTTTACACTCAATCTCTCGCAACTCAATGTGATCGTGTCCTGAGTTGTTACTCTGTCTCTGTCTCTCTCCCTCTCTTTACCTTTGTCATACTCTAGCCGCATGATGCATGGTACATCAAACGCTTATGCAGTTAGCAAAATGATTTGATGAAATGACAAATTCTAATTTGGTATTAATTTGCATCAATCTATCACTCAAATCGATACCTTTAAAGACAAGAGAATAATTCAAAATATCAATTAATAAACTTTTGCAATATTATAAAATTATTTTCTACAGCGTTTCAAAAAATACTTTTTTGCAGTACTTGAAATACGATAGAGTAGTTAGATTTTGTTTAATTATTATATTAGCGATAGATACAATTACAAAACCATAAGTATGTATTTTTTTTTAATTCGACTATTAAAATTTTTTTATCAATCTACTGTTAGGGATTATTTATATTTTTATGCAAAAAAACAAAAGTTTAATGAATTATTTTTTTTTATAAAATAATTTTTCCATTTTTTGAATGTTTGGGCTAAAATATAAGTTGAAACAGTTTTACCAAATAATTTTTTCTTCTGCTTTCAATAATTATGATTAAATGGAGAGAAAGAGAGAGAAAGAGAGTTGATCAATGCCTGATCAACTCTCTTTTTACATTACTTTTTAAACTATCGCAGTTTTTGAGTTTTCAATGATAGATTTTCAGCTTGGACAATATTCTGGTATAAATTCTATCTAATATTCGAAGAAGCTAGAGAACTATTAAATGTCTTGTAAAATTGGCCATTTCTTATCTAGCATAAAACTCTTTTTTAATGGTCTTTTAACATTTCTTGACCTAAATTGGTTTAACCTCAAGATCTTGAACAAAATTTTATTCGCTTTGTAATTAATGCCAGAAACTTTTCTATTAAACACAAAGATTCGTAAATTTAACAAATTAAAAATTATAATAATAAATTAACAATGTAAACGTTATCGTCACTTCTATTTATTTCTTGAGCCATGAAATGGAATATTCAAAAAAGCATTTTATGACATACAAGAAATGGCCAACCAATATCGCTAATTTTGTGATACTCTCTAGCAAAATGGCCAATTATTAAGTTCTTCCTAATTCAAATATCTATTAGAGAAAGTGTTTAATTATAAATATCATTTGTAGTAGAATTTTCTTTATTATACTGTAAATTTTCTTGTGTTCTTGTCTTATTTGATTCAAATGTTGAAAATTTGTATGTCAAAATTCTACACATAAAAGTAAAATTTTGACGAAATTTAATTATTGTGTTATTAAATAACGATAATATCTGAAAAATACACATTTTGTTATTCAAAAATATTGGTGTCAATTATCATTGTGTTATATGATGACTCAGAAATTAACTCACAATCCGTTATTCATTTTAAGTTTTTTATGTTATTTGATTTTGATTACCGATTTAAGTTGAAAATAACAAAAATAAATTAACCAGTGTCATTATTATTGTAATATAAATAATAATAGTTTTTTATTGCTACTAAATGAAACCATGTTTTACATCATGAAAAATTTAATTTTTTTTCTTTTGAATTAATAAAAGCGGTGTCTTTTGTTTTCATTATTTGTTAAAATATAAAAGTTCGTAAGTCTTGACTTCGGAAATTTGATTAATTTGGAAAGCGGCGGAGCGTCAGAGGGCGAGATGTACGCAAGGGAACATTAAAGCAGTATAGTGGCGCAAAAAATTTTGTCATCGTGAGTGGGACGTAGTATATCGATAAGTACATCAACAGACTTTTTTTATGTATTTTAAATATGAATAAAATTCAACAAAACTATGTCAATATTCTTTTTAAACAAAATAAAAATCCATTTTCTCTACATTCAAATATTACAGTTTACTATAGACAAATATAGAATTTTTAAAAAAATTCATATGCTACATTATCTTGGAAAATTTTCTTATGAATTACATTTTATAATTGTTGTAGTAGTTGACAATGATATAAATTATTTACATAATCTGTAGAGGACAATATTTTTTATTAAAAAAAAAAAAAGAAAAAAAAAATTAACAGTGCATTAGAATTGGATATAAGTATTAATTTTTGAAACATAAAAATTTAATTATTTAAATATGTACGTCATTTTTAAAGCGTAAAATAATAATTAAATAAAAAAGTGATGGAGTTTACTATTTTTATCAAACTAATAATAAAGATAAATATGATACTGATTTATTTACTGATCATTTAATTTTTATTTGCTTACCTCTCCATTAAAAACTTAATTGTTCTTTTTGTGGATTCTAAAAGCCTCATAGCTACCTATGGGGTTATACTCTCCACATGAGATAGCGTGTTTAACTCCATATGTTAGTATATTAACTTGGGATGTTATCCACAAATACAGATAAATTTAAAGAGAAAACCTTTGTCGTAAATGACAAAAGTCAATCTTTATTATCTTGTCTAGAAAAGTCGTTAAGAAAATTCCCCACATTGTATCATTAAACTCATTAGAGAGAAACTCACTCACTTCTAAGTAAATTTTCATTTAATCGTGAAAATCTGTTTTTGAATAAGCAAGCTCAATTCGAGAACTTCAATTTAAGAATTTAGAATGGCTATAACTTATATTTACGGAAATATTAATAATTGTCTTAAGAAAGTTGTAAAGAGAGTGAAAAGCACTTAGAAAAAATCCGTAATTTTTGTAAAACACTCTTATTCTACTAATGTTTTATATTTAAATTAAATTAGTGAGATTTTACTGTTAATCTCAAAGAAATTTGGTAATATGTGACAGTGCAGCATGATATTATCACTGAAATTTCTTAAAGAATTTAATTAAACTGCAAGAATACTGTAGATGCGTTATTTATGTTTTGTTTAGTTAAGGGTGAACGCTTATCAAAGATAATTATAAGAAAAAAATGACAACAGATTTAATAATCAAAGAATTGGAATTAAAATCTGTTAACACTACATGGTTAATAATAAGTATAATAAAATTATTTAAAAATTATTGCAGATTGTAACCCATCAAATTTAGCTGCGCACTTAATTTTGCTCTTTAAGTGAAATCAGAGTCATAATGTATAACGATGGGAGTGAGAAGTAAATTATAATTAACAAGGGGAAACTATATAATTCTCATTTACACATTACATTAAGCTGAAACATATGGCTTACAACTTAAGAATTTTATTTTATATAAACTTTATCGATATGAGATGAAGGTTTAGAAAATTTCAAAATTTCTTACACTAAAGAAAGCTTTTTGTTTTCCTAATAATGTTTAGACAGAAAATTATATTGGATTAATTGTCACAGTAGACTTAATTGATTAAAATTCGAATCTAGAGAAAAAGAAATTTCTTATGTTAATTTAGGCTTATCTAAAACAGATCGCTCATAATTCGTATCGTGAAAAGTTAAATTATATTACAGCTTAGTTGAAGTTACAAAGCTCATGCATCTCATAATTCATAACTGTATTCCCGCAGAAATGCAGAATCCTATATTAAACCCTGGTTTTAATACCGATCGTTACAGTAGACAGAGCAAATAGATTAAGAAGAACTACCTTTAGCGGTGGTGTGACCGAAAATAAGTTTAGATAAGATTTATCATACCGCCGACAGTTGCCAGTGCTTTATCACTCTGTATTTTTCGCCCAACTGCTAATACAATTATATTGTTTTTCGTTATTAGAGCAATGCGTCATTCAACACATGTTAGGAATTTAGCTTTAGACAAAATTTTATTATAAATAATTTATTATAACTAAAGATTTTGTAAGAGCGTGGGAGCATCATACGTTTTCAAAACTAATCGTTTTACGTAGATAAATATTTAGTCTATCCAGTCTATTTATAGTTAGATTATAATATTAGAATGCTTATTATTTAATTGCTATTAAATTCAAAATTCAAATTTAGACTATGCATATGGAGCTACTGTTCAAATAATAATTTTAGAGTTTAATGTAACGTTATAAATAATTTTATAGTTACACAATTGATATTAAAAATTAGATTAATAAACAAATTATTTACATATTATCATAAGAAGAAAACTGATAGGACAATCGAATGAAGAAAATACTTTCTATTGTTATAAGAATCTAAAAAGAGAGTCGTCTAAATTTATGAAAGACAAACAAAAATTTTTTAATATATTATTGAATAAAAAGTCTAGCAACCAATTTCTAAATTTATAAGTAAGAATAATTTGACATTTAATTATTTAGAAAACGATATTTATAGTTTATTTTTTAATATTAAGCAATTGTAGGCTCATTTAGAACTTTTAACCTTCTTAATTTCTAGAAAAAAAAAATCATTCTAAATATTACTAACTCTCCCGCTTTCTCCACCCCTATACTAAATAGTAAATCTTTATGATTAAACGCAAGGTCTACTTACTTAAAAAGTAAATTGTATTAAAAGACATAGTATCATTAAGAATGATTTGATGATTTATTGATAGCTAGTTTATTGCTTCCTATAGAAATATCCCCCGGATATTAAGCGATTAATTTTTATTAAAAAAATTTCGTTTGTAAACTTTTATAAATTTTAAATTTATATTATAAATTTTATTTTAATAATTGAAATTCATTTTATCATGTTAATGAATAAATTTGGCAAATAATTTTGGTTTATAATGTATCAAAAATATAAAAATACAATTTTACAAAATTACAATGTTTGATTACTGAAAATACTTTTATGGTTTTATAACTTCAATCACTTAACACAAAAATTTTGAAAGTTGTTCACAAATTCACAAAAACCTTAAAAAGGTTTGACAAGTTTAAACAACACTTTGGCTGAAATATTTAAAATTTGTACGTCACAGCTGTATTTGCGACTTACCGAAGCGCGTCATGATAAATTTCAATCACTGTTCTTCGAAAAGTTTTATTTTACTTTCGCGCATGTGTTTAACGTGTATATCAAAGTCAAGCTTCAAGTCAAAGACTACGATGCATCAAGTTAACTTGGTTTGTTTCTTCTCCGTGGCGCAAAAATTTTTGTCCTTTCAGCCACAAATATGTGAACAGTAAGGCTACAAGCTCGCTTAAGCTGTCCATCAATCACAATCTTATTATATTCGCGGGGTAACCGTAAGAGATTTTATAGACGCGCTTGACAAAGCACGAGAAATTCGTTACTCCTACACGCGTCCCTTAAAAATTTGTCAGTCTACTTTTAAAGAATTTTCACCAAGACGAACCTATCAAGACATTGAAATCCCCAATTTCCCGAACTTTTAATTTTTTTATCACTAAAGTTGCTTATTATTTATCTTTTTTCTTTTAGAAAAAAAAATATAATTGAATAATTAAAAATTCTTTTAAGACACAAGGAAAAGAAGCACATAGAAAGGTTTTCCACAACACATTTATCAGTCAGACAATAAATAATAAAGAATGAGCAAAGCAAAGGCAAGTAACGTAAAATAGAAAAGAGTGGGAAAACTCACCAAGTTGCCAGGAAAAGAGGAACTGCAACAAGTGCTAGAATAGCGCGGTATATATTGGAGCGCGAGCGATTCGTGCGTCGCGCCACCAGGTCGTGTATGCACTACGATAGGAGCACAGGGAGCACCAGAGTATCACGTGTGTATCGGCAAAACTCGGGAGGCCCACTTTAGAGATAGCGACACTCATACGCCGATAGACAGAGATAGGAATAGAGTAGAGAGAGAGAGAGAGAGTGAGTGAGTGAGAGAGGGAGAGTGATATAGAGTGAGAAAGCGGAAGCGGAACTCGCGGGGCAAGATCGTTACTGAAAGCTCGCGGGTCGGTACTAAAAGCAAGATATATCGGGAGCGAGAGAGCAAATAGCCGTGCACCGGACTTGAGTGAGAGAGAGAGAGAGAGATTGGCCGATTGAGAGAGGTAGAAGAAAACTTGACTAACTTCGTTCCCGCTAAGTCGACTGGGAGAGCTCGTTCGCAAGCTCGCGCAGGTCCCCCTGCTTGCGGATCTGTAACGGATGAGACGGCTCCGCTCGCGTACCTTCCAATATATATGCTTTCGCGCGCAGCAGCCTCCGACGCACACACCCCACAGGTGCGCAGCGCGCGCGCAGCCAATCTCCTACACTCGGATCCCTCTTCTATCCCTCTCTTCTCTCCCTCTCTATTTCTCTCTCTCTCTCTCTCTCTCTCTCTCTCTCTCTCTCTCTCTGCTTAGAAGCTTTTCTCCTGCTGCTGCTATCTTTTAATACCAAAACTTATTTTTTACCTGCAATTTTTGTCTGTCTGCAGTGGACCAATTAGATTTACCTCAGAACATCATCAACAAAAAAGTACTGATTTTATTTACCTTGAGCAGTATTCGTAACATGTACGCTTTTTTCAATAAAATATGGTTTTTCGGTTTATTTACATTCACTATATACCGATTTATCAATCGAAGTATAATCGAATCGGCAATGATCCTCGGTTTTGAAATATTTATTCAAATTATATATTTTGTGCGTAATATTATTTTCCTTAGTTAACATTATTACTATATACATAGAATTTTACACAAAAACTACATCTAATTATCTGTTTTCTTCAATAAAAGTTACTAAAAACAGAAATTTTTTTACTTTTCAATCGTTACTACGAAGATTAAAGTTATACTTTTGATGTAAAATTATTTTCTTTTCAATTGCTGGCTCAGCTGCATAAAGGTGAAGTAACTGTACACTTTCAGTCGATTGGTTATAAAAATCTAACGTAAAAATGTTCAAAAACTGTTATACTGAATGGCCCGTTTTGGGCTTTATACGGTATTGATCTAAAATTGAAGTGAACAAAGAAATTTTTCAAAATATTAATATTTTATAAAAAGTTCTTTATTAAAGTAAAGTTTACAATTTAGCATAAAGTACCTATGTTTAAAAAAGTTTACATCAAATCTATTAAGTAGATGTATACTTCTTAAGTATTTTTATAATGTCGTATAATTTGAGTTACTACAAAAAATAATATGTGATACTACACAGTTAAAAATGTTTCGTACTAAAGTCCGTATTTTATGCAATTCTTACGTATTTGGGTCCGTATTTCACGAAAATCAATTCAAAATTCTAACGCAAATTTTTCTTTATTCTTTGTTCTGTAAATAACGAAATTCATAGAACATATAACTTACGATAAATTTTCGTAAAACTAGATGAACATACGCAAATAATACGTTAATGCTCTT
>UELX01002123.1:0-34421 GCA_900480035.1 Eupelmus urozonus
CCCTCCCACCGTGCTCCATTATCCATCTATATAACCCTACAGCCCTCCCAGCGACATTTTTCTCTTCCCTCTCTCTCTCTCTCGCTACATGTCTTTAAAAGCCGGCTCCGCGGGGAACAAAGCCCATCGTGTTTTTTCCCACGACTTCCGGGAGTCCCGGGCAGAACACGCGCCGAGAGAATTGCGATGTTTCGTCGAGCGCCCATGTGCTCGGCGGCCGCCGGAGCGCGCGGGATCTATTATACACGCGAGACAGAGACGGAGAAAGGAAGGCGCGCGTGCGACGAGCGCGCTCTCAACATGTCCGCTGGAGATATCCGGAGAGTGGATAAAAATACAACGTGCTCGCGCGCGCGCGCAAGCGAGCGGCCAAGGGGGAGGAAAAAAATAGAAAGGGGACGAATTTTCGGGACGAGCGCGACCGTTTGCTGGAGATGCTACTTTTGGGCATGCTCCGATGAGCTGCTAGTGGGCTTGGTTTCATTTTTGGAGTTACATCTACTTTTAGAATGATTTACGCACTCTGCTCTGGGATTTCGATGCTTATGAGATTGTTTTGTCGTCGCAGGGGACAAGAAGCCAGGTCAGCAGAGGATCGGTGGTGAGCGCAATGTAAAGTTCTCCGCAGAGTCCCGAGAGGAGCATAACAACAGGCGTAACCGTGAGGATGGAGGAGAGAGACCTCCTCGTATTAATGACTACAGGCGAGGCCCACCTGGGTGAGTATCTGTGATGCGTTTCATTTGATTTCGACATAGTTTTACTCCAAGAGCCAACTTCCATCAGTGGCAAGTTGTCCGTACTGGTTTCTAAGGCCCACATGCCCAAATATGCTGAGACATGCTGATCTGCACTTACGCAGGATAGTAATTGAAATTTGCTCTTTATTTCAAATATCCCTTATTATCTTGTTATGAGAAAAAAATTTAAATTTATATGTTTTTTGTATCACTGAAAAATTTTAAAAACTCGTGTAAGATTATATATTGAAAAAATGCAATCTGCTTTGCCTATCTTGAATTTTTAACTATGTTTAAAAACTAAAATTCTCTTTATGAGTCATTCTTAAGTTAAAGTATATGGAATTATTAATCTTATCAAATCTGTAGAAGATGGTTTCATTTGATTTATTTCTATGTTCTTGTTGAAAAAATTTAATTATAAGTATAACTATGTAATACAAAGTATGACGTACAAATAAATCTTATCTATTAGATACTTAGTTTTAAAGCTGTAATAATGCTTATCAAATGTCAACATACTTGCTACTTGATTTCACATAATTTTTTAAATTCTAATTTTAGAAAAACATCTTAACCAAATTAAAATGAATTATCTAAATTTTTATTTATAGATTGTTATATTTATTTATTTATTTATTTATTTATTATGGTTGTAACCCAAGTTTTAAAATCAGTACTCTAATTATCTACTATTTTATCAAAAAATTAATTTGCACATCATCTACTTCAAATACCATAAACAGCAAAAGTTAATTAAATTTTTATGTATATATATATACCATCATCACATGACACCATTACTAAACTCCAAAAAACAAAAAAAAAATAATAAATATAAATATATATTTTGGCCGTATTTCAGCGAGGGCCGTGAGCCGCGTGAGCCACGCGAGACGCGCGAGTTCCGTAACTCGGAGTTCGGCGGCAGCGGCGAGCGACGCGGTCGCGGCGGCGGCCGGGGCATGGGCCGTGGTGGCAGGGGCGGCTTCCGCGGCGGACGCGGTGGCTTCGACAATCGCGGCGGCTTCGACAATCGCGGCAAGCGCGAGTTCGATCGCCAATCTGGATCGGACAAAACGTACGTATATATACTTACGATTTTATTTTCTCTTATTCTCTCTTTCTCTCTCTTTGTTTTGGCCTCTCTACTGTGCCCCTCTTGTTTTTGTTTTCGAGCTTTCTATCTCTTTGGATTTCTGAGTTTCTAATCTTTCATCTGTGCTATTAATCTGACTTATGTGCAATAACTGTTTTTCATTGGATGATATATAGAAAGAATGATTTTCTTTGAGGTTTTTTTTTACTTTGATAAATTGCAGTAGAGAGTAATGAGTTCAGGGTGATTGCATTACATAAGATGACAATGTATGAATAAAAAATCAGCTAGTTATTTATAGAAGAAAAAATTGTTTTCATATTTAAATTGTGGGTTAAATATAGTAGTTTTTCATCATTTAATAACAAACATTTATATGCATATTGAAAAAAAAATAATACTAAATTAATATAAATTTTAAAATTGTTATAATACGTGAAACTGATTCTGTATTCTATTTACTTTCTTTGCATACGTAAACAAAGGCAACCAAGGTAAGAATTTTGCCCATGTTTATATTTGTATTGTATTCTGCACGTTTTCATGGTTTTCAGTTTAAATTAGTTTTTGTACATTATTATCAATCATCCTTAGCACGTTTTCTTTTTTTGCAATCTGGTTTTTCATTGTCTATCGTGAAGGAAGAAGCACAAAGACTTTTTATTTCTTTTTATTTTTCTTAAAATCTTTTAATGTATGAAACTGTAATCAATTCGTACATCACAGTTAATAATGTAAGCAGGTATGGTTACAGTGGCATTAAACCCATTGACAAGAAGGATGGCGCTGGCAGCCATAACTGGGGAACTCACAATGATGATATTGAGTAAGAATTTCCTCGATTTATTTATTTTTGTTTATATTTTTTGGCCCTTATGAACTGAATTATGCAATAAAAACCAATTACGTATATATTGTAAAGTCTTCTTTGAAGAACTATATTTGCTCTCGTTATTAATCAATGATTAAATTCATACATTTTCTATGTACTGAATAATACTTATCATTATCCTTATTTACACGTTTTTTGCAAATTAAATACTGTACATTTTTCAGTAGTTATCACTTCATGCTATAACATCACATGCTTAATTTTAGAAGTAGTGTTTTAGATGTATTTTCCCATGAATTGCTTGAAATAAAATAATTATTAAATGGTATGTGTTAATGTACTTTAACAGTAGTGAAACTATAACTTAGTGATTATATATATATATATATTTTTTTTTGTTATTAACATAATTTCTTCTTAAATTTAAACAATTTCATATGCCACGTAAAAATTACGTGGCATAAATTTAAATAAATTCATGTAATTTATCTGCTTTAATGCAAAGAAATGTTACTTAAAAAATACAGTTCAAAATTTTTGAAATATTAACTTTTATAGAAGACTTATTGCGCTTTTTATTACTAAACAAAAAAAGTAAAAATACTTAGTTAATAAAATATCTCTAAACTATATATTTGTACTAGTGCAATAAAATAATTCTCATAAATTAAGAGCAATTACCAGTAGTTACCTTTAAAATTCTAGCTTCTAGTCTTTCTATGCATATTAGTATCTAAAATAAAAAAAAAGTTAACACAATCAGACTTCCTTTATCGCTATTCTCCAAATCCATCCAGATTGCTGCAATTATAACTAAATTTCCCTTTTTCTTCTTCTACAGAGAGAGCATGAACCAGACGACCGACGCTTGGGATGCTAACGTTGTTGAGGAAGTAGCACCCGGCGCAAATGACAGCAAGGAAAGTACTGGTAGCGGTGGCCAGCCTGCTGGCGAAGGCACCGAGGCTCCGGCCGAAGACAAGCCCGTCGAAGAGGAAGCCCGCGAGCTAACCCTCGACGAGTGGAAGGCTCTGCGCCAAAACCGCGCTAAGCCCCAGTACAATTTGCGCAAAGCCGGTGAGGGCGAGGACCTCTCTCGCTGGAAGAAGATGTACGCTCTCGAGCGCAAGAAGGAGGGTGAGGCCGAAGAAGAAGAGGATGAAGAGGAATACGACGCGGCCGAGTATCCGCAACGCGTCGGACGTCAGAAGCATGTCCTCGACATCGAGATCCAATTCAGCGACTCGAGACGCAGCGCTGGAGGTAGAGGTGGCCGCGGAGGCAGAGGCGGTAGAGGCGACCGTGCTAATGGACGCGGTTACGGCAACCGAGGACCGCCACGCGGTGCTCCTGCTCCAGATGGCGAAGTTCGTCCCGTAAGTATCTTCTGTAAATTTGTTTTCAGGCTATTTTCGGTTTGACCGTTCTTCAAATGCGCTTGTAGAATTAGAAAGTCATTGTGATAAATTTATGCACATATTTAACGAGGGTTTTAATTTTAGATTTGAATAAAGTATACTTCAACCAACCACAAGTTGGTTACGAACCAACCTACAGCTTCTGTTAATACCTTATATCTAACATTTAACAGCTCATATGCACCTCAGTTTGAGCTATACATTTTATTAGAATTGAGACTGCAGTTGTTATATTTTAATAAGACAATATATAACTGAAGTACTAAAGTATCGATTGAACTCATATATAATAATTTTATAAAATTTACGAAGCTAAATCTTACCAATTTGAGTTAAAATTAAAAAAAAAATTAATTATAAAGCGTAAAATTTACATTCTACTTAATTTATAATAATAAACTCCTTTTCCTTTTCAGGCGGAGCAAAAGTCGCCCCGTGAGCGTCAAAACGCTCCGAAGGTTGATGATGAGCACGATTTTCCCTCTCTGGGTTAAGAGGTTGATTTCAGTGATTTAACAGCCCAAAAAAATATATACCACCGCTATCTAATTGAAAAAAAATGAGATAAACACCGTTTCAACCACGATCGACACTCAAGTTCTTCGATTACCACTAATATTGCTACAGTTGCTGCTATCGCTACTCCGTTGCTGCTGCTATCAGCAGTTTCGTCTTCATAACGTCATCGTTGTTAAGACATTAACAGTAACATGAGACACCAAGATTCATGAAATACATTCAAAAATCAAACCACCCACACACACACACATACACAAAACACTTAATAAAACACTCACTTTGCAATTGCAAATAAACTCGCAGATGAAAGATATGTACGTATCCAGTTAAGATTAGGGAGAGAAAATCGAAAAAAACGAATCTCTTGACTGCTTTAGCTTTTTGAACAAAGTAAAGTTTGTTTGTAATAATTAATTAACATTTAACGATAAGTGTAAAAGCAGCTCAAGAGACACCGTGTCGCCCTCTTAATTTTTAATTTTTGTCAATACACGATTCATATCGATGGACGGCCTAGGCTAGAGGAGGCCAATAAACGACACAGCATTGACGATTTATTAGCATGACCGACTCCGTGTACGGTAAATACTTTTTCCTCTAGGCGATAAATTTTTAAAACCTTTGTTTTATAATTTTTATATGGCACATTCTGCGCTCGCGTGATGTGCGCAGAAATGAATAGCATACAAAAAGAAGATAACGATTGAGATAAAGCGAGAAGGCGGAGAGTAAGAAGGATGAGAGATTCGCGTAGACGTAGATGTTAAACCTTCGGCTCTTGCCCACATTGTAATTTAAAAAACTAGAGGTCGACAAAAATACTTTTATTTTTCACGATGGCCGAGTCGTGTTGCGAGTAGCTTTGCGATGTATTTTTTCTCTGTCATAGCAAACAAAAAAAAAGGAGTTCGCGTTGTCGATAAGCCAATTCCTGTCAGTGCGTTTTCAGTCAACGACACGAGCTCTGGATCTCGAAGAAAGACAAAGAAAATACACTACCCAGTGAGAGAAAAGATCGAGGTAATCTACAGTAACAATGTAAAAGTGATACACAAGAAAAATACACTTTTAAGTCCAAAACCACTATCGATTACAATATGTTATACTTACATCGATCGATTGTCATATACATACTTTAAAGTATCGAAACGCTCTATATTAGTAATCCACGACGTTTGTTATATTATTACTTTAAAAGTAAAGATGAAAAATAGCTAAAAAAAAAAAGTTTTAAAAAACTCTTAAATGCAAGCCCCAATCTCCTTCATCGAGATGGATAATGTTACAATATATTTGAAGCTTAGGTAAATGTGTAAATAACTTAATATTTACAAAAAAAAAGTAAATTGTGACAAAACTATGCTAGATACGTTAAAAAAGTAAAAAAAATGAAAAAAAGGTTCTTCAAGTAAGTCTGAGAGAAGTTTCTTCGTTAACTTGTCTTTCTTATATTTGCCATACTTAATATGCAAGTCGCGGATTTTCTCGTCCTTTTCTTCTCGCGCTCACAGTGCAAAGCATTAAAGAAAAGGAAGAGCGTAGTAGTAACTGTGCGTACCTGAAAAGTATCAATAAATGCGATTGAAGAAAAAATCTTTTAAAAAAAATTTGAAAAAAAATAAGACTACACGCTCGTTAAAATAAACTCTTCGTAGCAAGAAACATCGGTTCGAGTTGAATCACAAGGAACGAGAGAAGAAATTAGCGGTTATTCGAATGTAACGACGATTATTTTATATAAAGTACCCTTGAAATAAAGAGGAGAAGAAGTAAAAAAAAATCAAATAACCAGTGAGAGAATTATCGGCTGACGACAATCGAACATGCATGGCACGTTCCCCGCTCGTTTTGCGATTTCCCTCTGCTATTTTCGTTTTCTCGTTCTCCCCGAGGAAATGAACGAGACGGCGGTTTTTGCTTCTTCGTTTCTCACCTTTTTTTGCTTCTGTACTTTGCTTTATCGGTATGTCTTTGATTTTTTGTTTTTGAAATGGCTGCAAAAAAACTAACGCGTCAGACATTTTGGGTAAGATTCCACCGTACTTCCGGTGCACGCTTAAAAGCGTGTAAAAGGAAAACACAAGGTTTTTACATTTTTTTTCGCATTCTTTAAGTTGCATTAAAAATCGTATTTCTATTTATAAAATCGATTTTTACATTCGAATTTCTATCAATTTACAATTTGGTATTATTTTCTTTATATTTTACGAATATACAAAATTTTTACTTTTTTATTTCAAAGATTCAATTTGTGCAAAGGCACTAATTTTTACAATTTTAAACGAACAATTCTAAAAATAAATTGTGGAACACCTTCGGTGTAGAAGCCGGCCATAAATTATAAATCTAAAAAACTTAACACGTTCGGTAATAATGTACGTGTGTTAAATGTACATTGGCACATCAAAGGTATACTTTTATTGCTTACTCATCGGCGAACGTGACGTGAGGTTAAAACAGAGTGGTTTTAACATATTTTTATTTATCAAATCATTTAAGTATTATTTGAGTTGCTATTCAGTAATTTTTGGTACTATTTATTAATTAGACTATAAATTAACGTAAAATAATTTAAAATTTTGTTTATTTTCATGTTATTTTATTTTATTTAAAAAATAATTTCTTATTTTTAATTTATATTTTTTATTTAAGTTCATATTGGTAACTTGTAAAGTTTTTAATAAAACGTTTGATATTGCCCAGTAGCATGGTAGGTTATAATTATAGAACTACATTTTAAATACAGAAGATGAGAAATATCTATGTATATTTTTTACTTTCTTTTTATACAGGAAAGCTTTTAATCGAGAATAAAATTTTTCTTTCAAATTTTCATATATTTTAAAACAGTTTTTAATTAATATTTGAGATAAACTCATCATGATACTTTTAAATTACGAAGGTTTAATATAGATACATTATAAGAATAATTAGTTACACGAAATAAAGTAATAAAATTTCTATTTTTTTTTAATTTGGTTGAAATTTCAATAATTAAAACCATTTCTTTTATAAAAACTTGTTTGAAGCAATAAAAAAAAATAATAAAAAATTTTTAATGATAAAAAGTTATCTGTTAATTTCGTATACCGAATAGTGTATAAAAAATCGCATTTTATAGATATTAATGGCCTTTACAGTTTCTTATAATGGAATTATTTAAATGTTTAATTTATGCATGAAATTCATTCAATTCTTATGCTGAACGTCTGGGAATTTTAACCCTCGTTCGGTTATGCAGTTTCGAGGTCATAAAAATTCGGTTTCCGCTTTCAAAGATCTTTTCAATGTGATAATTTTATACCGACGTCTATAAACATTGCATCGACTCATCGATTCTTCCTAGAAATACTGTGTTGTTGCATATACTACAAGAGCGCCCTAGACTCAATTTTTTTTTATCAAGCTATTTTTTGACTATTATAAAGGAAACGATTTATATATAAATTTAAGAAATAGTTCGAAATTTCAAGTCTATATTTCAAAGTGTCTAAAATGGTATTTTTATAAAAGTATTTTTAAACGTTAAAATTTTTAGCTCCATAAAATAATTAAACAATTTCGTTCAAAATTTTATTCGGAGATAGCGTGTGTTTTTACATAAGGCATCTGCTGCATATGAAAAACGAAACATCACATAATATATAATATATATTTTAATAGCCAAAAAATGGCTTGTTCGGAAAAAATTAAGTATAGCATTCTCTTAAATTATAAAAATTATACGTATTTATATTTGCATTTTTTTTTTTAAAGAAATACATTATAATCTTCCTCTTTATCAAAACGTGCACCCGCTTTTTTCTTTATTTATGGTCGCGGGTTATAGTGTGGTTCCCGATGTCACCATGCAATTGAATTTTTTCAATTTTTATACGTCAAATTATTGTTCCAATCGAGAACAACAGGGTGACGTTTTCATATTTTCAAAAATTGAAAATTATATTTTTAATAAAGGGTTATGCATTTTCTACCTAAAATTTTAGATTTCCTAAAACATAAAAACCTAGGTTCAGAGAATAGAATTCCAAATATTTGAAGCATGTTTACTAGACAAAGAAAATAATTAGTAAATACCTATTATATTACTTTATATTTGTTTAAATTCGAAAGTTACTCCAAAAATGAATTTTGTTCAATAACTCATCCAAAGCACCTAGTGAGGTATATAGTAATAAAATCTACCAATGTACTAAAACTACACGAAATCCTAAAACCATTAAACAAGAACAAATGCATCCACAAAAATCCTGCTCCAAAAATCAACCCTCCTCGCCCCAATCACTCACCCAACCGCCCCTCCAAAAAAAAACCTCGCTCATCCATACTCCAGCAACCTATCCCCGCACTTTTCAAAACCATCCTCACAGAGCGCTCCCACACACACACATCCCTCCTCGCACGCAGCCGGCGAGATGTAAGCGCGCTCCCCCGCATCCCCTTCGTTCAAGGGTCGTGTGCGCAGAGAGCGAGAGAGAGAGAGAGAGAGAGAAACAAGCAGCGCCGCATCCGCGGATTCCTCAGAGTGCGAGAGAGAGGCAGCAAGTCGAGAAATCGAAGGGAGCGTGGAGGGGAAGGGAGCTAGAGCGCGCACAAAGCCAGGACAACAAACTCGAGAACTCTCTCATCTCTCCCTCTCTCTCTCTCTTCTGGAGGAGGGAGAACTAGTTCCAGCGTAGAGAGTTGCTGTGACGAGCCGTCGTCAGGTTTCCGGTCACGGCTGACGCTCGGCCCTTCGTAATGCCGCTTTTACGATGATTTCGAAACGCATATATAGGAGAGGGTGTGATAAGCTGGTATATATACCGTCTCTCGTGTGGAGACGGCGGCTCGTTACTTTTAAAAGCCGCGCGCGGGGAGAGAGAGAGAAACACGAGGCCTAATGGTCGGCCGGCCACGTCGTAAAGTTAGGCGAGAGCGATAATAAAAAGTTAAAAAGGCAGAGATAGCTGAGCGAGTATGCGCGGGCTTCGGGAGGCTGATTTCTTTTGGGAATATCAATTTAAGTGCGCGCGCGCGGCCCGAGGAAGCCGAGCTTGGGTGGCGGGATTCCTCGACTTATTGTGTACTTCCTGCTGAGGAAGTGGACGACGCGCACTTGGATTCGAGATGGATATTACCGTTAGGGAAGTTAAAGCTCGTAATTCTTGAGGAACAATTCGGGAGAGATGCATTGAAGGAGGATGTAACGACCTGCACGGACGGGGCAATTTATGTGGCTTCGGTTTGGTTGTTTTTAATAAAATGGGTGATGGGTCGCTCGATTTTGTTTCTAATAATTCAAGAAACGATTGCTTTATGGTATATCAAACTTAAAATTGGATATTGACTCGTTTTCCTTTCGTTATATTTATTATATTCTACGAAAATATGGCTACAGAATAAATTAGCTAGCAACTTTCCGTAAAATAAAAGACGCGCTTAAATTATTCATGCAACAACGACGACGGCATTGAATTATTGTAGACTCTCGTTTATCGCTCGATGCCGTGTAGTTTTGTAGTTTTTTAAAACGCTCCGGCTTATATGCAGGCCCAAAGAATTAAGAAAAGAATTAAATCGAATTAAATCCAGTTTCCTTATCAAGATGCACGCGAAGTGTAAAATACAAGCAGTAAAATGAAGATAATTTTTCGAATACAAAGAATTTGTTGCGGGCAAAGAGTCCAAATAAAACGTATGACCCTTTAAATTATATGATTTTAAATAAAATTAATTTATGATAAATTTATCATATGCTTACATCTTGTACGTAGCTCGGCCGTATTAATAATTCAAATTCTTCTGAAAAATTTGCTGTTAAAAATGCCGTATAATTATTATATGTATACAAAAACAGTAAATAAATAAGAGCGGGCATGCTTTAAATAAATTAATTATCCGCACGTCAAACTAACGTTATCCGAGATAAAAGTCCATAAACTTTAAAGAAAATTCTACGAACCGCAGCTGACAATTTATCGGCACAGAATTCTTAAATCTTTTAAAATCGGCACAGTTTCTGATCTCTTGGACGTGTCTTTTAAAATCTGCTCGATGCTAATTCGATTTCGCAAGCTACTTCCAGCCGTATCAGCTACTCTTTGCCCAGAGTCTTACTTTTTCAACGAAAACTAAATAACTAAGCATCGGGACTTGTCCCAAAGAAGCAGAGCACGGCAATATAATAATGTATTCGAAAACAAGACAAGAGCGAGCGACGATAACATAGCTTATCGGGTCGGCCATGTTCATTAATAAGTAAGTTTAATTTATTGTTCTCCTGCGCGCATTATTTTTCAATTCTTGTCGCGCTGTTTGCATGCACTTAACACCGTTCATTACTCACAGGTGTACCGAGCTTTTAGCGAAATGGCTAGCTCCTTCTTATTATGTAAGATAGATCGACCTAGGCTGAAGTAAAGAAATGCACATATTTTTTTTTCTCGATGCCGCGGGAATGATTTGTTTAATCCATTTGGAGAGAAGTGAGATTATCGTGTATTTCTCAAAATGCTAATTTGTCGACGGAAGCATGAGAAATTTTGATGGGAGTCTATTAGGCCGCTGTGTTTAGAGATAAATCTTTATTTCGAATTAATTACGCGGCGAAATTAAAAATGCGGATAAAGTAAAATATTGGTATAGCGGGCTCGTAAACGTAAAAACAAGTTTGATGGCGCTGAGAGTTTCCTGTTAGGTGTAATTTTTCGAGTTACCGGCTTTTTTCAATACCGCGGTTTTGTTTTGCATTTTACAATAAAATTTTAGCGCCGTTTTATTTGTTCTACCACTTAGAAAGGTGCTATATAAAAAAATGAAAAATCCCCTCGCGGAACGTTTTTATCAGAAAATGGAGCTTTATTGTCACGTACACTTTAAATTTTTGCATAAATTATTCAACAAAGCTTTCAAAAAGCATGCTTAAGTTTTGATAAAGCGAAAAAACTGTTTTCTCTGGCACACTTCAAAACCTTTCGAAAGTTTTCACGCAGGAGCTAAATCTTTTTTTTCTTTTTTCTACATCAAGTTTTAAAAGTATCCAGTGCATCCTTTTATTGCATTCACTCATATGCAGAAATGTTTGAGCAATTTAAAATTTTTTTAATTATTAAAGTGAAATGCATTCTTACCTGAGGGCACGTTACAAAGTTGGACAGTGCTTTGTTTACATATCTTGCTTCAAGCTTTTATGCTAAAGAATATTAAAACAAAAAATTCATTTTTGTACATTTCAAGATTATGCAAAAGACTAGACGAATGTTTCTAGCATCACGAACGTTTTAAACACAGAAGCACGAATAAAATTCTTGTCATAATGAAGTTACAAAAATTAAAAACAGGATTATGGTAATTAAATTTTACAATATTTGACATTTAACGCTAAATATTACCCAAAACGTTGAAAATTAATCATAATAATTCTTAGTACCAGAATTGCCTACAAGTTAATCATTTAATCTAAAATTTCATTTTGTATTTACGCGGATACACACACGAATATATCGAAACAATTTGATATACATAAACGACACAAAATTGGACAAGTAATTTAGGCCTATTAACAGGATCCAGTTAAGTAATTAGGTCAAATCAAAACAATCTTGCTGCGACACAATAATAACATTTCAAATTACAAATGCACATGCAACCTCATTGCCGGAATAATTACCTCCACATAAAAATCCAAAGTACACCGCAAAACGGAAAAACTGGGCAGTCGTGAAAAGGAAAAAATCGATTTCCCATGAATCCGTAATTTATTAGTCCTTAATGAGCAAAAATACATTCAATTTAGCCTCGATATGAGAAACGTCTCCTACAATAAGTAGATAACGAAATAACGCAGCGTGGAAAAGGAGCCAGGACTCGAGCGGCTGCACGGGCCGTTTGTTAATTTTAAATGCTTCTCGGGGATCAAAAACAGGTTTATCGGGATATATCCGTCGTCGTCGCTCGTCGTCGCGCTCGCTCGTCGCTTATTTCCTTTTATCGAAGTATCGAATTTCGTTTTGATTTAATTAATAAGCGTCGATTAAAGGCCAAGAATCTCCTCCTCTTTTTTTTTTTTTGATAAATCGGCGCGCGCTCGCTGGACATTGAAAAATCGGCGATGCATGATTTATGCCGTCGCTTCTAAAACCCTCTACGTGGCGCCGATGCGCTGCAAATAACAGAGAGAGGGCGCGCATATTTCAAATTTATATTTTTCGCTACGCTGCTCTTTTTGCGAGAGAGCGAGCAAGCGCGCGAGCGTTAAAATGTTGTAGGGTAGTAAAATTAATTTGTTGCGATCGAATATTTTGCCGCGCGCCGAGTAAAATATAACCCGTGTATGAATGTCAATTGTAATGTCTATAATTTACCAAAGCTGCTATATATAGAAATTCCCGCGCCCGCTGGGTAAGTTATGGGGGATTGGGTATAGGGGAAAAAGGTTGAAAAGTGACAAAATTGCTGAATTTGTTATGATAATTTGATTTAATTAATTGATTCGGAGGTAATATAAGCTGGTTTCGCTCGCTGAGAAAAGTGGACTAGTTTTGCGACGAGTAAATTTTCAAGTATGGTATAAAGTATGGAAATACAGCACTTAAGAAATGCATTACGCGTTCGTAACTTATGATTTTTGCATTTCTACATTTTTCCTGCAAGCTTCAATTACCTTACATCTTCTTCATTTGCATGATATAGATTTTGGAATTAACATTAAAACGTACTTTTAGCATCACTTTATTTGAATAATAAGAAAAAAACATTACTTTAAAAACGAGATAATTGAAATAAAAGTAAGTATCTTCAAAAAAATGCATAATTATTTTACAAATTCTTAGCTTCACTAATAATCCAATTTGATTTATAGCGCGCGTACACGTATACGACATCTCCTGGTGCGGGTATGCACATTGGCAAAAGATTTCAATCAAGAATTCAACTGAGACTCGAAGGATGTACACTTACTTATTTATTTTTACTGGAACTCGCGTGCCTTTTTTAAACCCGGCGAATGTATATGTATACCCGATGCATTTAAAAAGTAAAATTTTTTTGATTCTGGAACGCTTAATGCATATAAAGTAAAATGTTTAATGCAAGCTATATGCTTTCGCGGAAGTGTGCAATTTCGAATATTAGAATTTCAATCAATAAAATGTTATTTAAAAACGACAGCCGATTTGTAAGACACTTAGAAAAGATTTTCACGCATAAATCATCGGTCGACGTGTTTATTCTAATTGAAAATAGAAAATGCAAAGGGGAAACGCCTGCAGAATTGAAATAGTATATTCAAAATCGCTTAAAAATGGTTTACGGCTTGTCAAACTTTACAAGCGACAAGCTGAAGTAACGAATTAATTTATTCTTACAAAAAGAGTACAACATTTTATTAAAACTTATTTTCACGCCTACAGAACGCATAAATTTCATATTCCCCGCAAAATATACATAATTTACATTAGTACTCTTAATAAAATATCCCGTGCCCCTTTCCAAGTATCCATTTCACAACAAATTTCGAAAACAGTCGAAAACCAAGCTCGACCCTTACCTTCGCCCATTTCCAAAATTCTCCGCAAAACATCAGAACAATTTAAGCATCCCTTTGCGAAAAACACAACGAGCAAGAAATTTCGTGAATATTTCATGAGAGTACAAAATCGCTCCCTCCTCATCGCCGCGCTGTTTTCTCAACTCGAAAATATATCTCCTCTTCCCGAAACTTAAAATAGGTACGCTCTTCCATTCAATAACATTTGTCCAACGTAACGTCAAAGGGAAGCTCCCAAGTTTTTTCAAACAACAAAAGCCCGAGCTAATTATCCCATCTCGACTTTATCGCCCAATCACCGTTTACTTACATCCACACGATATTCCCCCAAGTACACACTCTCGAAATAAAACGAGCGTAACGAAGCGCATAAGTAGAATCACGCTCTCTCGGTCCCTCTTCCACAAAAATAGGCCGGCGGATATAATTCCGGCAGGCTTGAAATCAATTTTTCGGTTGCACAATGCCGCTTGTGTACACACATACCTGCCTTAGGGAGGCGCATAATGGAGCCGGCGGCCGAATTATACGTCATTAGTGAAAATTTAGGATGCCGCTGTTTTCGTGCCTATTCCAGCCGTCACGCCCACGTAATCGCTTTTACGCCGTTTTTGTGTCGCTCGTGTGTGTGTATTAAAGCACTTTGGGGTTTTGATGTAAACAGTGGCAAAAAGCGTTCTGTAATTGTATTGTAACGGCTTTCCTCTCGGCCCGAGAGAGTGATTTAATGCGCCGAGAATGCGGGAATGATTTTCCAGCTTAATCGAGGAGTGCTTAATGAGCGAGGCGCTGCGTTTATGTCTTTTAATTTCTTTGTCCCTCGGAGTGAGAGCGCAAAGTAGCAGATGTATATACAGGCTCGAGGCGCGCGCGCGCGCGAGAGAGAGTTGCGCAATTATTTCGTTGTGCGACTTTATATGCATGCCGAGGAGATGTTTATCGCGCGATCTTCTCCAAGTGTGTATATATATAAGCGCGTGCGGGTATAAATTTACGTTTCAATTCCAGTTTTGCCACCTTTTTTTTCTTCGAAAACGTCAATTAGCTGTAATTCGAATTCGTAGTATGCGAGTTATGCAGCCGCGCTGGCTGTTAAATTGTACACAGTCTTACGGTATTCTATACAGACACTTAATAAACCAATGAGCGAAATTAAAGTCGAAGAAAATCTTGGCATCCGCGAGTCGGAAAAATCAATGGCCATCTCTTCGTAAAAAAGGGCGCGATCGGCCAGATGATTCGGCATTCTTCAAACGTGCGCGACACTGATCCCATCAAGCGCAGCTCCGTCCTCCCCGGCATTTAAAGCCGAAAACACGGCTCTATATATACACGTATATATAAAAGCGAGCAGCGCCGTCGTGGGCGACAGCTCGTAGAAAACAGCTGCGGCTAATGGGAAAACTCCATAAATCAGCCGCGCGCGCTCCAACTTTCCTATAGCCTTAGCCGCCTGTATGGCTGTATCCCATCCATAGTGTCGGTGACGGTCGCTTACCGCGTCGGTGACGCAGCACTCGTGTATACACAGAGCGTATAACGGGGAGAGACTGCGAGCGCGGCGGCTTGGCTCCGCTCGCTCCGCAGCCTATGTGTCAGTGCGAGTTTAATGGCGGCGGCGAGACGAGGAGTAGCGCGACGTCGAGCTCCTCTCCTGCTGCTCTCGGCCGGCGGCCGCTCTATAGAGTCTAGAGTTGGGAAGGCGAGGATTCAGATATATAGGTGCTCGTCGAGCTCGGACACTGGAATCGTAGCTGCTGCGCGCCTGCGGTGTTTTAATATATATACATAAGCGAGTACGTGCGGGTATATACACTTGGCGCAAGGAGCAGTAGGTGTACGCGCGTGTGTGTATAGATATACACGTACACACAGAGAGCATAACGTAGTCGTCTCTCTCCGATAGTTATCGCTCGTCGCGCGGAGACGCGCCGCCTCTCCGCGCTGTCAGTGTGTTAGTGCTGCGCGTAGTGTCCATCTAGTGTGCCGCTCTGTGTGTATATATACCATATACCTAGGAGATCGGCCCCCGCGTACAAGAGATAGCCGTCGACGAGGGCAGCTCGGAAGGGAGAGGGGCCATAGGGCGAGGAAGCAGTGGCGGCGGCGCGCGTTCGATCACACGCGCACATAGCTCCGTCTCGCTCTCTCTCTCGCTCTCTCTCTCTCTCCGAGGAGGAGGAGGAGGATCGCCGCGGCAGTAGTGCGCTCGCTCGAGGCACGCAGGATACACGGGACAGGAGAGACACGAAGATGCTGGGAGCTCGCTGCTGGGACAAGGACGGCGGGGACGACCGAACGAGGTTTGTATCTGTGTGTGTCCTGCGGGCTCTTATCTCTCCTGCGCCTAGCCTTTCTCTTTCTCTCTCTCTCTCTCTCTCTTTCTCTTTCTCTCTCTCTCTGCGCTCGATGTTACACACGGGGTTGGCTATCCGCTTTGTTTAGCAGTCCTGCGCCGACGGAGACGGCCTTCCAGCCTTTGTGCATTACTCCGGAGCACCTGTCAAAGCGCGCTGCTGCATTCACGGCGCTTTTCCTTCGGACTCCCCTCCCCGAGAGCTCGCAGGACTGACTCTCCTGCTGCTATTGCTGCTGCTGCTGTGCTTTTCGCCGCTTTTTGTTTCTTTTCTATGCGCCGCGGCTCTCTACGCTCCCGCTGGCTCTCTCGCTCTCTCTCTCGCTCGTCCTTTTCCCTCTATATACCTATATACTCCCGCAGAGAGAAAGAGGAAGCATAAAGAGCGGCCGTTCGGTGTATTTGGAAAATACTGCGCGCACATGTATTATGTGGATTTCGGAAAGAGCGCATACATACACACTCTCCCGATACTTACGCATACACCTATATATATATAAGATAGATGCGCGTGTGGCCTGTACACGATGGCCCTATAGCTTATTGTGTCGCGCGCTGAGGTATTACACCTCTCTCTCTCTCTCTCTCTCTCGCATTCCGGGAGAGTCTCCCGCTTGAAAGGGCGCTTTTTGTTACACTCGCCCTGTGTCTATATACGCATATAACACAGCTCTTTGGTATAAACATCGCAAATGCTCTTTCCGCGCTGCAGGGCAGAGGGTGAGCTTCGGGGAAATTGATTCCGATGCGCGTGCGTGCGGTCTTCTTCTAATGCACCATCATTACCCGCCAAATGGCTCCTTATTTTTCAGAGCCGATCGCCCGTCACGGGGCTATTTATCGCTCTCGGGGATATAGCGGCGCGAGGAAAAAACTTATCGGCCGCTGTAAGCTGGATGTGGAAGAGATGATGATGAACCTAGTCCGAGAGGCTAACGGCGCTTTTTCGATGAGCAGCAAAAAAAACGTCTCATTATCGCGGATATATACCCCGAGTCGCAGCTCCCTTAACGTTCTATGGAAGACCCTGGAAATACGTAAAGGCCGATTTGTCAGCGCTCGTTCATTCGGAGAAAAAGTATAGGAAACAGGAAAAAAAAAAGTAGAGCAAGTTCGACAAGCTTTCCAGCCCTTTTCTTTTCGCGCGCAGCGCTAGTTACTTTGAATTTTTGATAACGTGATTCACGATTATGCGCGCGCTTACTTACCTCTCCCTCTCGCTTCTCTTTGCTCCTGAAAATTCGTGCCTGCCGCTTCCTCGGCGCGCCGGAATTTCATTTTCGCTCGCTTTCCCAACGCTAGCTGGTCACCTCGCCTCGCGAAAAATTCGAAATTTTTAATTAACGCTCGCACCAGGGGTACGCGTAGCTATACACGCATTTTTCTCCTTACTTTGATCGCGTCAGGGGGTCTACACAGATTTTTAATATACTTCGTTTGATCTGCCTGTGTGTCGGGGAGCTATCGGTTTACGGCGTATTTGTGTTCGCGCTTTTCCCGCGATTCGATTAATAAAATGGCTTTTAGCCGCTTTTTCAGTTTATTTTTCCAGCCGCCCCCGCGCTCGCACTATAATAATTCATTACACTCGCGCATTTTGAATCGCGCCGTTTTTCCGCGGAATCCTTTTACCCTCCGCCTGAATTTGCCTTTGTTTGAATAATTGCTTTCCTCCGATTTTTGTTTTAGCGAGCGTTTTTTTAAGCCCACTCTGGTCGCGCGTACAAATAATACAGGCCCTTTTTCGCGAGCTGAAAAAATTATACGATTTTCCGTTTTGCTTTTAATCTCTCGTAATAAGCTCGGCTCATTAGATCCTGTCCATCGAGCCGGGTGAACGTATTTTCATTCGATTTTACAGGAGGTGTTTTTCTCGAGTGAGAAAAAGTTACTGCGATATTCATCCTCCGTTCGTTATTTGTTCTTGGCGAGCGTTCGAAGGTATATCGATTCCCTGCAAAATAAATAAACGCGCCTTGTTAATATAGTGCGAATCCATTGTTTACAATTCCTTTGTGATTCCCTTTGGGATTTTTATTATTCCGAATTTAAATATCGAATATTGGCAGCCAGTGTTATTAGAAAAATTGAATTTCCCGGGCTCCTCGCTCCCAGCCAGCAGAATTGCATTAGTTTACCTGCACATTCAGTTAATACGGTTTAGAAACATTCCGCCGACTCTGCTCTCCAATACGCATATATACATATATTTCATTTCGGAGTAACCGTTTTCGATGCGCGCAAATTCGCTGGCACGCAAGAGAGCCCCAGTGCCAGCGTTTTTATCGGCCTGTTTGCTTATCGAAAAATAAAGCTTTCAATTCGCGAGGATCAATTTTTGATAAATCTACAGGCGCCTCTCGGCACAAAGAAGCCCGCCTAAAAAATTCATCCCTGATATGGATTTTACGCTGCGCCTCTCGCTCGCTCCTTTAAAAAAGGAAAAACCGAGATACAAACGCAGCCGGCGCTCTTGACAAATCATTAGCGCAAAATTGTTGCAACGCTCTTAAATTGTTTTCTCCGTATCGTCAATAGTCGCGATTTTTTACCAGCCGCTAATAGCGAAACGAGCGGAACGCCAACAGCGGCTACTTACACACCGAGTGCACTCGCCGAGAGCGCAATCAGCGGCCACTCATTTCGGAGCGCCGAGCATTTTAACGGCGGCAGTTAGCGCTGATTCTATTTTTTCGTGCCGCGATCAATTTTATCTATCCGCCCTGTATACATTTTATTCGTTAGCGCTAGCGCGCCGCGAAAAACATCAATTAGCACGGCGCGAGCCTTCGTTACACAGCCATTAGCTGAAAACTCGACCGAGCTCGCTATGGCTTTTTTTTTCTCTCTCCCTCCATCCTCGTTCGCTTTACACTGTACACTTTATTTTTTTTTTCTGCACGGCCTGCCGGCACTGCAGGAGAATTTCATTCTCGCGCTAAAGGAACTTTGCTTTTACCCGCTTTCTTTCTCATTCTTATTCCTTTCATTTTTTTCTTCTTCTTTTTCGTAGCTCTCGCGTTTCGGGGCCAGCGCGTGTTGCATCAGTTTAAAAATAAATTTTTTCGAGCACTTGCCGCTGTTTTCTTGCTGCGCATTTTTCTTCATTCATTCTTTCTAAAAAGAAAGTGCCGCTCCTCCCCGCCCGCGCGCGTGTTCGTTTTAAATTTAGGAGGGAAAAAGTCTGTTCGCAAGCGACTACGGGCGACACTTCGTAATATAGCGGCGCGGGGAAAATAAAAGAATTAGAGCCAGGAATATTCAAAGGCTTTTATTTCGTTAATATTTCGAGGTAGGGCGCGAATTAATTTTTGCCCCCGATGTTAAGCGCGCGCGTGGCCGCTTGAAAATTTGCATTGCGCGGGGCATTTCTGGTCGTTTTCCTTTTTTTTCTCCCTGATTAATACCGCGCGCGGACGATGCGCTGTTTATTGAACTTTTTCATTTTGCCTTAATGTATGCCGACATATTACATTTTATACGTTTCGCTTTATTTTTCGAGGCTTCAATTAGCGAGTATAAAGCGCGAATTACGCCGGTACATTATGAGTTAATAAAATATTGGAATTCGTTAAGGGTATATATACATATAGGGCGGAAGCAAATCCGGCGGTTCTTGGCAAATAATGAAAGATATAGTTGAGCGGGTTCTCGTAAATGCATTTTAATTTATTAAAACTAGGCTCGGCGTTACGTACTCTAAATATTTGTTTATGTAAATTATGTATGTATTACGCGGGATCGTTAAAGTAAATTTGATTTTAGATTATTACTATAGATAGTTGCTGGAATCCGAATGCATAATATTCTGCTTATTACGAAGAATTTTTATTCACTTTTTTATATGACGCTTTAAATATTACAAACTTATGAAATTGTACGGTTTAATAAAATCGAGTAGCAACGTTATAGTTAATCGTATTTTTAAACAAGATCGCTCAGTCCTCCTTATAATCGCGTTAATAATGTAGAGTCGTACGACAATAATTTTGCTCGTAAATCAGTAAATGCACGAAATGGTTTTTAAATTGATTCCAATAAATTATTTCCTATGTGCTTGATTACCTCTGATTTATTTCAATTAAGTCTGTTTTGAGCACTTATTTAAACTGATGTGAGAAAAACACAGCGTTTGGCTTTTCTTTACTTTATTTGACAATACATCAAAGGCAATTTATGTGTGTAATTGAATCATTTTCTTCCAAAAGGGATTAACTAATTGTAACGCGACTACAAAAATGGTATTAACTTTTCATAGAAAAGTTAATATTTGATGATAATATGACATCCAATTTTAAAATGTTAAGTTATTATTTATTTACTAAACATTAATGTTAAATTTGAACGTTATTTGATAAATAATTTTTTTTATTGACATTTTGTTGGGTAATATGAGACTGTTGAACTTACAAGTCATGCAGCACATATTCCAATTGTCATTGCTTACAGTTTAATAATAAGCTATTAGTCATTGTATAATTCTTTCACATTCCATTGAGTGCATTAGTCTGAAGTTATCACTGATTTTTAATTCCAGTTGAATTGCATTTGTTATGTTTGTTAATTCATGAGTTCACAGTTATTGTTTCAGTGTTTATTTACTATTTAAGTATTTTTAATAATTGTGTTTATATTTTAATTATTTTGTATTTAAAAAACATCTTAAGTAGCTTATTCTGTTAAAGGTATTATATTATTCATTTTACAAATTTTTAAAAGCAATTTTAAATATTATAATAATAACCCTCATGCCTGTAACAAGCTGTATTTTTTGGCTACTATCAAAGATAAACTTTTATATTCCTTCACTAATGTTTCATTTTTATTTTGTTTTACAGAGATACATGTGAATAATCACAATGTGGAGAGTCAGCTGAGCAACCAGCTGGTAGTACTGCTTGGCTACACGGCTGGCTGAGCCACATCTCCTCAAAGTGGCTCTTCTCTTCTTGCTGAACTTGTCGCACTCTCCTCCCAGCTGGCAAACTGCACTGCGCTTGTTGTGAGCGCCAGTGCATCCTTCAGCCTCACTATAAATCACTACACACTATGAATCTCTTTGGACTGCGGTCCATCTCCCTTCACCCTTTGGTGCCACCGCCACCTCGGTTGCTGACATCACCTCCAATTCTTTACTATGCCTGCCTACTACTCTGCTTTGTCTTCGTCCAAGCAGCGATTGCTGCCTCCGATGAGGCAGCTGGTGGCAGTTCCATCACTGCACCCAACGAAACTCAACCAGTGCACATTGTGGCCCAATTTCCATCATCGACTGATGCTGGACAAGTGCAAAGAATCTATCCAGATTTCAATACCTCAAGAGAAGGTGCTCTGCGCTTCAATCACCTTGTATTGGATCCTAAGACTGGTCAGCTCTATGCTGGTGCTGTCAACAGGCTACTGCAGCTTGACTCTGAGCTCAAGTTGAAAGAGCTTGTAATTACAGGTAAAACTATTTGTATTTCAATATAAGAAAAATAATTTCTCATGCTAGATTTATTGATCTAAAATGGTTAAAGCATAAACTGAATAAAAGATTTTATGTACATAAATTATACAGTCCAAATATCCAATATATTCTGTCTACTGCTTTGATTTATTAATGAAAATATGACAGATACAATATATATTAATACCCATAATTATTCTTCTTAAACAAATAACTATTCATTTACAATTACCAATAAAAAATATTTTTCTTACACTATCTCCATTTATTAAAAAAGTAAATATCGAATATGTCCAACACATAAATTTATCTCTATAGAAGCATCCTAATTAGTTTCATAAAATATTAAAACTTCAATAATGATTTCTGCAGACATAATCCATAAACAGTTTGCATTTACAATTCTACAAAGCCCAATGCTAATTTTGGGCGACCTGCCGATAATAGCATTCCGGCTAAGCGCCTTACCGACGTTCATTATAGATACATGAAATGACTGCTTAAATAATAGATTCCAAAAACAGCGCGCCCTCAAAATTACCCGCTGCGCGCGCGCGCCATTTGACTTTCCAATCACCTGCATTGTGTCACATCTAACGGTGAGCGATGCTATCTTTTATCTTGCAGGTCCCAAGCAGGATAACCCACAGTGCCATGCGACCGGATGCCCGTCCCAGGACATCGAGACCGTCCTCACGGACAACGTGAACAAAGTGCTAGTCGCCGATCTCGACACGCGTACCCTCATCATTTGCGGCTCCCTCTTTCAGGGCGCCTGCGAGAAGCACAAGATGTCCAACGTATCGCTCAGGCCCGAGAATTTCACCTTCGGCGTTGCGGCAAACGACGAAACGTCCTCGACGTACGCTTTCATAGGGCCCGAGCGCTACAAGTCCTGGCAGGACTCTAATATTCTGTACGTCGGCACGACCTTTACGAACAACGCCGAGTACAGGCACGACGTGCCGGCCATCTCGGGTCGCAGGCTCGACACCCTCGAGATCGCTGAGTACACCTTCAACAAGCAGCCGGTTCTACACATCGACGTAAAATATCGCGATCATTTTCTCGTAAAGTACGTCTACGGCTTCAACGCCAGCGATTATGCTTATTTTGTGCTCGTTCAGAAACAGTCGCACTTGCAAGAGGAGGAAGAATTAGGTAAGAAACTTTGTCTTATCACGTTTCTTTAAAATCAATTAAAAATTCTCTTTACTTACTTATTACTACATCTATGTTTCTTTACGGCATACCTTTGAATTTCCTCAAAATTAAATATGTCTCTAGATTTAAAATGTTTTATAACTTTCAAATAATATACAAAAAAAAGAATTTAGTCCTAATTACATAAACGTAACAATACCAGTAATGTCTAGAAATTATAAATTAGTGATCAATTAAATTATGACTTTTATCACTATTCTAAACAAAAAGAAATAAAATCGTTGCAATAAAAACATTATGCATCATTACCTGCAACCAGGTTACATATCGAGGCTAGCACGAAGCTGCATAACCGACCCGAACTACGACAGTTACACGGAGGTGACACTCCAGTGTAACGTCGAGGGCCGAAACGAATCGTACAAGCTAGTGCAAGACGCGAAAATCGCCCCGGCGGGCAGCGACCTCGCGGCCCAGCTTGGTATCAAGGTCGGTGAGTCCGTGTTCGTAGCGACGTTCTCGCCGGGCAAGGGTATCACCAACGAGCCCCTGCCGCGTTCCGCTCTCTGCGTCTACAGCCTCCAGGACATCGAGAACAAGTTCGAGGAGAACATCCACATGTGCTTCAACAGCAGCATCAAGTACAGAAACATGGGATACATCAGTGGGCCCATTCAGGACGGCGAGTGCCCTCAGGCGGGCGTAAGTATCGTCATAAAAAAAAAGAAGCCTTCTATTGCGAGAGAGCGCGCGCTCGTTTGATAGGATCAGTAAATCATACGTGATTCGTGACCTTTTTTCTTTCTCTCTGCGCGAGAGAAACAGCTTTGTTTAGTACGGTGCTGTAGCGCGAACGCTCGATAATCTATCACTTTTTACGTTCTTTTGTACGTGTCAAGATCGCTTTGATGTCGCTTTTTTATGTTTAAAGCTTTTTTTAATTTTCAATGAGCTAGTGGGAAATAAAAAATACGAAATTCTGTCTACTTAAGCACCTAATTGGACTTTAAGTGTTAAATTGAGTAAAATATAAAATTTGAATGTTTGTTACTAATTGACGTTGTGAAATATGATAAAAAAATTTTGAACTGGAAAAATGCAATATCATTATATAATTAACTTCAATTAACTATTTAAATTTTAAATTGGTGTATTTATTAATGTAAAGTCAACAGTTTCAGTTAAATATTCTTGACTCGCAATTAATTTTTAAGTTATTATAAAACAAATAAAGCATTCTTAAAGTATATTTATTATTTTTTTACAGACTACTGGAAATATTGCAGACTTCTGTGAAGTCGGATTAAAAATTTCCGGTGTATCTCCGATTATTGGTCAAGCCGTTTTACATTTTCCCGATACTTTCATTACTTCTATTACTTTGGCAAATACGGAAAGTCACTCGGTCGCTTTTCTTGGAACGGAAGACGGTTCTATCAAGAAAGTTCTGCTATCTGCCTCGGACGCTTCAGTTTACGAAAGCATCGTGGTCGACAAAGGTCAAAAAATCCTTCCAGACACTGCCGTCGCTCCGAGCGGTGATTATCTTTACGTTCTGTCATCTTCTCGAATCTCCAAAGTGAAAGTACAACACTGCAGCAGTTACACGAATTGCAATAGCTGTCTCGTTGCTGGTGATCCTTATTGCGGCTGGTGCTCTTTAGAAAAACGGTAAGCCGGATTTCAAAAAGAAATATAAACATAAATTTCGAAATTAGAAATAAACAGTATAATATTAACAATTAAAATTTTTTTTATAAATATTTTGATTCTCATTTTTAATCACTTTAATAATTTATTATATTATATTAAAATGATTGATATTTCACAACGCGCTTTATAAAGCATCGGCAACGAAACTAATTAATCATCAAAATTCTATTGCAGGTGCACGGTGCGTCGCGACTGTCAGAAGGCAAATCGTAGCAGTCCGCGTTGGCTGTCCTTAGGCACTGGCCAGCAGTGCATCGATTTCGAGCAGGTGCTGCCCGACCGTATCCCCATCAAGCAGATGACAACAGTGCAGCTGACCATTAGAACTCTACCGGAGTTGCCGACGGGAGCCAAGTACAAGTGCGTGTTCGGCAACGCCGAGCCCATCGATGCCATCATGACTGTGTACGGCCTGTCCTGCCCAACGCCGTCCATCTACTCCAGGCCGAACATTCCCAAGGACGCTGACCACGTCCTCGTGCCACTGTCCGTCCGATCCAGTGAGACCAACAAGGACTTCGTGTCGCGAAACTTTGCATATTTCGACTGCTCAAAGCACACTATCTGCACCGAGTGCGTCAAGGCACAGTGGGCCTGCAGTTGGTGTGTCTACGACAACAAGTGTACTCATAATACAACTGAGTGCCAAGGCAACATCATATCTGGAGAGAACGTAAGTTTTATTTTCAAAACTATTTTAAGATGAATTAGTTTTCATTTTTCTATTTCTGTCCTTAGTTGTTTAAATTAGATAAGTAGGAATAAAAAATTCCTGGAATAAATAGTTATAAAATTACTAACAAATTGAAATTTATCTTACAGAATATAGCACCGGCACTTGCAGCTCATGGTGCTCAGTACTGCCCTCGTTTCGTGCATCGGCCGAAGCCTCTCATGCTGCCCAACAACGTTCCCAAGGAGATCAGTCTCGAAGTTGAAAATCTCCCGCATCCCCAGGCTGCTCACACTGGTTTCCAGTGCTTCGTGAAAATCGAAAGTGCGCATCTGCGGGTACAGGCGCGCGTTGACAACAGTCGCTACATTGTCTGCGACAAAACCGTTTACTCGTATGAAGCACAGACTGGCGAGTATGAGGCTGAAGTGATGGTCATGTGGAATGGCAATCATTATATCGATCGTACTAGCATTATCCTGTACAAGTGCGAGGTGCTCGGTTCGCATCGCGAGCACGCCGACTGCTCGCTCTGCGTGACACGCGAGCGGCACTTTGAGTGCACGTGGTGCGGAAATAGCTGTGTATATAAGCACTCCTGTCTTAACTCGCCGTCTAAAGAATGTCCGAAGCCACGCATTGACATGATCAAGCCGCTTAGTGGTCCAATCGAGGGTGGCACTCTCGTTACTATCGAAGGCAGCAATCTTGGCCTGCGAGAGACTGATGTCGAGGGCAAAATTAGTATCGGCAACGCATCCTGTAGTCTCGTCGACTACGAAGTGTCGGTACGCATAGTCTGTAGGACAAGCAGGCATGAGGCAACGGATGAGGCACCGGTAATCGTGGGTAACAACGCCGGCTCTACGAGGAGCGCCGTCCATTTTAACTACAAGGACATCAAGCTGACCGGAGTGTATCCGCAAGTGGGACCCCAGAGCGGCGGCACAACTCTAGCCATTACTGGACACTACCTCAACATTGGCAGCACAATATCAGCCTATCTAGATGAGCTCCCTTGTCAGGTGAACGCTAGTCAGGCCAGTAGTACGCGGCTAACCTGTGTTACGAGTCGCTCTGGCCGTGTTCGTCGAATTAGTCGACTGACGTTGAGCATAGATGGTGCTAATCGAACTCTCGAAGGCAATCCATTTAACTACACGCATGATCCGACCATCATGGAAATTAAACCGCTAAGCAGCTTTGCCTCGGGCGGCCGCATGATTACCGTGCATGGCTCCAACCTTGATACTATCCAAAAACCTGAGATGGTCGTGTACCTAGAGAAGGAAAGTGTACCCGTGAATAGGACTGTGTGTACTGTACTGAATCCTACGCAGATGGAGTGTCCGAGTCCGAGTGTCGCAGGTCGCTTCCACACGGCTTTGATGAACATACGTGAAAGACGATCACTACCGCGCAAGGACTCTAGCCTTACTCTCAAAGTCGGCTTCCTTATGGACAACGTTGAGAGTGTGCGCGATCTCGATAAGCACGTCCAGAGCCTACGTAATCGTCTCATCTACGTTGAGGATCCCAAATTCTTTCCATTTCCGCGAAACGTGAAACTCTACAAAGGCGATACTCTGGTCATCGAGGGTGAGAGTCTGAATTATGCAAGCGACGAGTCCGATGTTAACGTCACTGTAGGCACGCAGCCCTGCAATGTTACATCTCTTGCACTTACGCAGCTGGTCTGCACGCCACCGGACCAGCAGCCCGCTGGCACCGATGAGCACGGCCTCAAGACTGATCAAGGGCTACCCCTCGTTGTTGTGCGAGTAGGTCGCAGTCTCAGATTTCCCATCGGCTATTTACATTACGATGTAATCAAGTCGTATCCCATACCGCCCGAGGCGATCGCTGGAATTGCAGCGGGAACCTTCGGTCTTGTGTTCATATTCATATTGGTGCTGGTGATCTATCGACGAAAGAGTACGCAAGCTGAACGCGAATACAAGAGAATACAGATACAGATGGATACGCTCGAGAGTAACGTGAGAATGGAGTGCAAGCAGGCCTTTGCTGAGCTGCAGACTGATATGACAGACCTCACTGCTGATCTCGAATCATCCGGCATTCCAACCCTCGATCACAAAAACTATATCATGAAGGTAATGATACATTATTATTATTTGGTAATATAAATTATTTTATTTTGCAAAAAGCCCAAAATTACTTTTTTAATACAAAATATTCTACTTTTAAAAATTATTTAAAAGTTGCTAAGTAATTTACGGATAGTTTTTGTAGCAAAATTTGAAATACTTTTAAATTTTTTTTACATTTACGTTTAATAATAAATTATTTTGTTACTTCTATTCATTTTATTATTAATTATCAACTCGTTTCTTAATATCAATAAAAATGTTCTTGTATATATGAAACAGTACCTCAATTTATTTTAAATGCATTTTCATAAATAATCTGATAAGGCAATACTAATACTGCCATTAGTATAAAATGTATATCCAATTCACGTAATTTGCTCTACATTTATTATATTGCTTAGTTGTTTTACTGTGTAACTTTCTAGAAACTAGAACTATTACCTCTTACACTTTTTATCATAATTTAATAAAATCACAATTTTATTGACTTTGATTAAATATGGTTTCGATTAAGAATAATATGGAACAAAGAGGAAAAATCAGGTTTTATTATACTGATCCGAAATGACATTTGAGTTTTTTCGTGTACTCGGAAATTATTCTAATCATATCAGTCAGCTAAAAACGAATTTAGATTTTATCTTTTACTTTATTCGTGAACTGCTTTTGGGTAACCTTATTTTATGAGTTCTAGATTATCTATTAATTAATACTGTTTAGTTTGAGCATAAAAATGAACAAGTATCTCGTGATCAAGGGGAGAGTGAGGGAAGAATAATTGTATTATCTGTCTTAGTATCTTTACCTATAATTAACAAGTTCAGAAATGCGTGACTCGTGCGTAAGCAACACGAAATTCTTTTTTGTCGATAAAAAGTAGAGCTTGTATTAAATCAAAAATGATTTTATTTTAATTTCTTCTTAAAGAAATTGCATTTTAAATTCAGTTTGTTTAAAATGTAATTAGATTCGTATTTTTTTACCGAAAACGGTGATTTTATTGTAAACATCATTACAATATGCAATATTAAGAATATGATTGTTTATATTCAAAAACACTTCTGAAACTGCGGCAAGTTTTTAATTATTTAAAAACTTGAAATTAAAAGCACAAAGCATGTTGCTTATTTTTAGTATTAATCTCGGATTAAAAAGAATTTAAATAATACATTATGTCAAAATGTAAAATTATAATTGTAAAAATATAAAAAATTTAAAATAAAAAAATGTGGAAAGAAAAAGAGACTGGCAAGATAAAATGCATTTTGAATAGTGTCGGTATAGCTAGCAGAGATGGCGAGTTCAAATTCCGCCTCGGGCTGTTTTCCTATGTAGATATGAATATTGTAGAATTTAATAACCTTTTTTGTTAACTTTATGTTTTTTTCCGCAAATCTCTTAAATCATGTTAGTAAAAAATATTTAAAATATCTTTTATAATAATATTCTTTAGAAAACCATAAGAAGAATAAATCTCAATAAAGTGTTATTATTCATACACTAAAATGAAAAATTCCAAATTACTGCTAATAACTGAAAAGTTAAATAAAATACACATTTTTCTGTAATTGTTCCATTAAACACTTGTATTTTGTTCAATTTTATTGTCGAAATTAATAAAAAAATTTCTGTATAATTCAATTCTCTTGATAAATATTTCTAGGAATTAAATGTACATTGTTATAGCTACTATGCATAAGTAATGCGCGACTTTAGTTTTCACAGTTAATGTATTATGGTGCTAAATTAATTTGCTTTATTATTATATACAATCAATAAATGTAATGACACAGTGCTATACGTCATATCAATATCATCATTTATAAATCTTTCAAAATTAAGCGTAAGTCTCGTGAATACGGGATTAATTAACGATATTGGTATAAAACCATTAGCATTCTCAATGTGTTAATTAAAGTTTCTACTTTTCAATCAAATTAAATTATTGATTTCCTGCACTAAAGATTATTATACAATTAAATAATAAATTTAATAATACTTTTGATAGTTGATTTCAAATAATAATAATTCGTTGATGGATTCGTTAATGAATCGCTCATCCGCTTGTTCGATTTGATTTTTACTCGAATTTGCAGTGTTTGATAACATCAAAAGGATATAGTTCGATAATACAAATAGATTTAAATAACAATTATTTTACTTCAACGTATATACAATATCCCAAATTTAAAAAATTTCTAAACTAACAAAAATAAGCTAAAACTTTCCTTCTTTACTGATAAAACTAATCAATTAAAGACAGGCGCATTATGTTTTGAGAATTATTGATTATCCCATTAACATCGCAGAAGCATCTTAATGGGAGCATCTCATTAACGCTCTCGTTGTCTTATTGTCAGACACTTCTTTTTTTTCATCCTCCCTTAGCAAGCTCGCAAAATAATGAAAGAAAAATACTTCGCCGCTCGGAACAATGCACTTACTTCCACTTTCAGGAAAATCCTTGCCCATTCTTGCGAATTGTAAAATAACACTGCTGTAAGAGAAACTCTAAGAATTTGAGCTGTCTGACTATCCTCTACGGCGTGTTAATTTGAATATTGTAATTTAATTAACATGGCATCAAAATTAAATTATATTTGTTGAATTGACCGTTTCAATGAGTTTTCAAAATATACTGTGTTGTTATAATCATAATATTCTTTTAACTTATGTATATAAACAGGATGAATTATTAATTATATTCATGTATTTGTTTTTTTTAAATTTTGAATTAGTAAAAGATGAAAATAAAAAGGACTTTTAACAATCTTAAATAACAAGGTTGTTATACAAAATAGCAATTTTTATTTAAATTTCTTCACTTCGTTGAGTTTTGCTTAATTAAAAACGTTTACATAAATTATCTAAACATGTAACTAAAAATACTTTCAAACTTCAAACTTTGTAAGTCCATTAAAAAATTTTGATACACTTACTTACAACGTATTTATAAAAAACACCTCAGTGAAAACATAAAACAAAGCTTCTTTTGTTTTACAAAAAGTAGATGGGCTATGAATAGTAATTACTTGTAAAGTGTAAATAGATCCTGCTTAATAGAGAGTTTGCAGAATTACGACGCCGTTACAGGCTTATTCCCCTGTAAAACTAATAAGCATCTCATTATATTTTTACAAGTAACTTTTATTAAACGAAAAATGTGATTTTTTTTTAAGGTCTTCTTCCCGGGTGTGATCGACCATCCAATCCTGAATGACCCGCGCTCTCGGAACAACCACACGCGCACCAACTACGACGCGGCTATGCTTCAGTTCGAGCAGCTCATCAATAACAAGTGCTTCGTTCTCACGTTCATCGAGACTCTCGAATCTCAAAAGGACTTCAACATTCGCGACAAAGTCAACGTTGCCTCGCTCCTCATGGTCGTCCTGATGGGCAAGATGGAGTACGCCACGGACATCCTGATGAACCTGCTGCTGAGATTGATCGATAAGTCAGTGAATACGAAGCATCCGCAGCTTATGCTACGACGCACTGAGTCAGTGGTAGAGAAGATGCTGACCAACTGGATGGCGCTGTGCATGTACAACTACCTTAAAGACTACGCGGGCTCGTCGCTCTTCCTGCTCTTCAAGGCTATAAAGCATCAGATCGAGAAGGGCCCAGTCGACGTGGTCACCCACGACGCGAGGTACTCGCTTTCGGAGGAGCGGCTGCTGCGCGAGCAGATCGAGCACACTGTCGTGACGCTGCACGTCGTGCAGGACGACCTCGACGAGAAGATCCAGTGTAAAGTTCTCGACTGTGATACGATAAGCCAGGTGAAGTCCAAGATACTCGACGCTCTCTACAAGAACACCCCCTTCTCTTTAAGGCCATCCGTGCACGAGGTTGATCTCGAGTGGAGGCACGGTCGCGGTGGCCACCTGACTCTGCAGGACGAGGATCTCACGACCAAGTGTTGCGGCGACTGGAAGAAAATCAACACGCTCGCCCACTATGGGGTCAAGGAGTCGGCGGTCATGTCGCTGATACCTAGGCAGAATGATGGATTCTCTCTTTCCTGCAAGCAGCCCTGTCACACGTGTACTACCAAGTCCTCGCAGCATCATTTGCATCAGCACATACAGCACCCGAGTCAACAGCATCACTATCACTCGAGGCACGCTATCAACCATTGCTCGACTCTGCATCTGCCGCCTACGCCAAATCACGGACTGCTCAGCCCAACGACGATGTACGCTACGGGCACCGGAATTTATTTTGATAGTCAACACTCGCCGCCGATGATTATTGCCAATGGTGACGTCGAGACGGGTCACGCCGGCAATCAAAGACTGTACCACTTGGTGAGTTTTAAACGCTTACAATATAGGGAGAGTAAAGATAAACACTAATATATATAAAAAAATTATAATGAGAAATAAATAAGTACATGGCTTTATGAAAATAAAGAATATAGAATTCTAAAGTAATAAACCATAATAAAATGTTACTAGTAAATAAAATGAAGCAACTTGCTTATAAATGTGTATAAAAATATGTTTAAATATTTTCAACTTTTATTATCCAAACAAAAGGACTTATTCAAAGTTCAAAGACAATTGAGTTTTTATTATTTAATGTATTCATAATACCCAAAGGTATTATCATGAAAATTTTTAGTTTGTATGTAAATGAAAGTTGATTGGAGATAGTCATAAAATAGGTCGAGGGCACTGCGAGAAAACATAGATCTCTATGATTTTCATGTCAGTGTTAAATGTCTAGGAATATTATTGAATAAGAATTCTTAAAATCAGTTCGTTTTCAATTAGAGTAAACGAATATACATGAAAAAAATATTGCTCGTCATTGCAGGTGAGGCCGATGGAGGAGAGTCAGTACGCAGCAGGCATGGGCTTTGCGAGCGGTAAAGTGCCGCCAGGCCTACACCCTGAGCGAACACACAAGGCCATACCTGAGATCTTCCTCACGAGGCTGCTTTCGACCAAGGGCACCGTCCAGAAGTTCGTCGATGACTTCCTAAATACGATATTGACAGCGAATGATGCACTGCCCAGCGCCGTCAAGTGGCTCTTCGACCTACTGGACGAGGCTGCTACCAAACATGGTATCCTCGATCCTGAGGTACCACACGCCTGGAAGTCTAACAGTCTGCCCCTTCGCTTCTGGGTGAACTTCATCAAGAATCCAGACTTCATGTTTGACATTAACAAATCGACGACGGTAGACTCAAGTTTGTCCGTCATTGCACAGACTTTCATGGACGCATGTTCGACATGTGAACACAGACTTGGCAAGGATTCGCCTTCGAATAAGCTCCTGTTTGCCAAGGACATTCCTCATTATAGGGAGAAGGTGGGCAGGTTTTACGCGGAGGTTCAGAGACTGCCGCTTATCACGGACCAGGAGATGTCCAGTGCCATGCAGCAACTAAGCGCTTCGCACGCCAACGAGTTCGACGTGATTGCTGCGCTCAAGGAGCTCTATATCTACGTCAGTAAATACTACGGAGAGGTAAGAATTATTGTATTTTTATATTTAATAAATCGAATATCGAAAATTAGAATTAGTAGATAATAGGTATTTTTAGTGTATATTTTCTCCAAATTACGATTACATTACCAAGTACGACGATTTTAAAAAACTTTTTTAGATACATTTTTAAATGCATAGAAGTAATTATTTTCATAGAATTATATTTTTTTTATTTTGTCAGTTAAGAATTCTCCTCTTACTATTTTAAAATTATTTTTTTTACTGGAAAACAGTAATAAGTTACAAGGTGTAGAAATATCGTGAATGCATTATTAAAAACTTAAATCACATTTTGAATATTAAAAAATATAGATTTATTTTGTTTTTACTTACGATATAACGAAATAAATCATTTTTGTAACAAACTTTTCTATCAATGCTGACTTTTGTTTTAAAGTGACGATTAAATCAATATCTAATATAGAACGAAATAAATATAAATAATTGAACTCTTGAATCTTGAATCTTCTAAAGTTTCCTTATTTTAAAAATAATTTGATTCACATTTCTACTTTATTTATATTTTTTATATTCTTTCTTATTAAAATTCCGATTATAACATGGCAGAAGAGCGATCTTAATCTAGAATATATACACTTGACTTGGATTCAAATCGTAATGCCGCGACGGCTGTTCCCACCGTGGACAACAATAATAAAAATAATTCATTTATTAGAGCGCAGCACTGAGCGCACTGGCAGGCTTAATTGGGAAGGCACCAGACCGGAAACGCCTAACCCCTTCGACTCCGAGCCTGACCCGTACACCGCGAGAGTGTTTCCTCGATATTTTTAATTTGTATTTCTCTTTCTACCCTATTTTTTTTTCTCTCACCCGGAGATTTCATACCCAAGTAGAGAGGTTCGTGCTATTATAGAAAAAAAAGAGGAAATGAATAAATCTAGTCCTCTAGAGCAGAGCATCTAAATCATTATAACGCAATAATTTACTTACGAAACTTGAGCACATTAACAGGGATGCATTAGTGCTGCGCAACGCCGGCTTTTGGAATGTTTCGTTTCACTGCCACAATAATCGTTCAAATTAGATTCTCATTCAGAAATTGTTCCCTCATTGGCACTAAATAATTCATTGAATAGTATTTGTATTTATAATAATGCTATTTTGTATATATATTTTCATATTGTTATATCATTAAATCAATTAAACCTAGGTCATAAACGAAAAATTTCAGCAAAATGTATTATACTAATATTCACAACAAAAATGGTTTTATACAAGTTTAACAATTATCAAATTTTTATTCTATATTCTGTAAATTAAAAATAATAATAATATAATATATTTAATAT